>CATKUP010000461.1:0-174139 GCA_949786385.1 Onychomys leucogaster
CGATGTCTTTCTTATAGTAATACACAGAGCCTGGAATTTAACTCCGTTTCTGAAGGGAAACACACAGCACAGTTCTCATCCATGAAACACACTCTGCTTTAGAGCAAGAATCATGCTCTTCCTTTCTAGAATCTCTAATACAGAGGGAAACGTGAGAGTGCTCAGAATAAAAGAACTGTGTTTCCTACACACACGGACCATATCTAGTTCAACTCTGTTTCTGAAACTGATACAAAGCACAGGTCCTCTCACATCCAATTCTTTTCTGTTAAGAGGGAGAAACGTGTGAGCTTTGTGAGCAATGTAGCTTCCTTTGAGCTGAAAAGTGACTGCGTTTACCTGAAATGAATTCTTGCTTATAGTAAGACACAGAGCCTGGCATTTAACTCCGTTTCTGAATGGAAAAACACAGCACAGATATCTTCCATAAAACACACTCTGCTTTAGAGCAAGAAGCATGCTCTTGCTTTCTAGAGTCTCTAATACAGAGGGACATGTGAGTGTGCTCAGAACAAAAGAACTGTGTTTCCTACACCCGGACCATATCTAATTGAACTCTGTTTCAGAAATTGATACAAACCACATGTCCTCTAACATGCAATGCTTTTCAGTTATGAGCGAGAAACGTGTGAGCTTTCTGAACAATGTAGCTTCATTTGAGCTGAAAAGTGACTGTGTTCACCTGAAACGAAGTCTTGCTTGTAGGAAGACACAGAGCCTGGCATTTAACTCCGTTTCTGAAGGGAAACACACAGCACAGTTCTCATCCATGAAACACACTCTGCTTTAGAGCAATAAGCACGATCTTGCTTTCCAGAGTCTCTTATACAGAGGGAAACATGAGTGTGCTCAAAACAAAAGAACTGTGTTTCCTACACACACGGACCATATCTACTTCGACTCTGTTTCTGAAACTGATACAAACAACAGGTCCTCTAACATGCAATGGTTTTCAGTTAAGAGTGAGAAACGTGTGAGCTTCATGAACAATGTAGCTTCTTTGAGCTGAAAAGTGACTGCATTTATCTGAAACGAAGTATTGCTTGTAGGAAGACACAGAGCCTGGCATTTAACTCCGTTTCTGAAGGGAAACACACAGCACAGTTCTCATTCATGAATCACACTCTGCTTTAGAGCAAGCATCATGCTCTTCCTTTCTAGAATCTCTAATACAGAGGGAAACGTGAGAGTGCTCAGAATAAAAGAACTGTGTTTCCTACACACACGGACCATATCTAGTTCACCTCTGTTTCTGAAACTGATACAAAGCACAGGTCCTCTAACATCCAATTCTTTTCTGTTAAGAGGGAGAAACATGTGAGCTTTGTGAACAATGTAGCTTCCTTTGAGCTGAAAAGTGACTGCTTTTACCTGAAAGGAAATCTTGCTCGTAGGAAGACACACAGCCTGGCATTTAACTCCGTTTCTGAAGGGAAACACACAGCATAGTTCTCATCCATGAAACACACTGTGCTTTAGAGCAAGAAGCACGCTCTTGCTTTCTAGAGTCTCTAATACAGAGGGAAACGTGAGTGTGCTCAGAACAAAAGAACAGTGTTTCCTACACACACGGACCATATCTAGTTCAACTCTGTTTCTGAAACTGATACAAACCACAGGTCCTCTAAAATCTAATGCTTTTCAGTTAAGAGCGAGAAACGTGTGAGCTTCATGAACAATATAGCATCTTTTGAGCTGAAATGTGACTGCATTCATCTGAAACGATGTCTTGCTTATAGTAAGACACAGAGACTGGTATTTAACTCCGTTTCTGAACGGAAACACACAGCACAGATCTCATCCATGAAACACACTCTGCTTTAGAGCAAGAAGCACGCTCTTGCTTTCTAGAGTCTCTAATACAGAGGGAAACATGAGTGTGCTCAGAACAAAAGAACTGTGTTTCCTACACACACGGACCATATCTAATTCAACTCTGTTTCTGAAATTGATACAAACCACAGGTCCTCTAACATGCAATGCTTTTCAGTTATGAGCGAGAAACGTGTGAGCTTTGTGAACAATGTAGCTTACTTTGAGCTGAAAAATGACGGTGTTTACCTGAAACGAAGTCTTGCTTGTAGGAAGACACAGATCCTGGTATTTAACTCCGTTTCTGAAGGGAAACACACAGCACAGTTCTCATCCATGAAACACACTCTGCTTTAGAGCAAGAAGCACGCTCTTGCTTTCTAGAGTCTCTAATCCAGAGGAAAACGTGAGTGTGCTCAGAACAAAAGAACTGTGTTTCCTACACACACAGACCATATCTAGTTCAACTCTGTTTCTGAAACTGATATAAACCACAGGTCCTCTAAAATCCAATGCTTTTCAGTTAAGAGTGAGAAACGTGTGAGCTTCGTGAACTATGTAGCTTCCTTTGAGCTGAAAAGTGACTGCGTTTTCCTGAAACGAAGTCTTGCTTGTAGGAAGACACAGAGCCTGGCATTTAACTCCGTTTCTGAAGGGAAACACACAGCACAGTTCTCATCCATGAAACACACTCTGCTTTAGAGCAAGAAGCAGTCTCTTGCTTTCCAGAGTCTCTAATACAGAGGGAAACATGAATGTGCTCAGAACAAAAGAACTGTGTTTCCTACACACACGGACCATATCTACTTCGACTCTGTTTCTGAAACTGATACAAAGCACAGGTCCTCTATCATCCAAAGCTTTTCATTTAAGAGCGAGAAACGTGTGAGCTTTCTGAACAATGTAGCTTCATTTGAGCTGAAAAGTGACTGTGTTTACCTGAAACGAAGTCTTGCTTGTAGGAAGACACAGAGCCTGGCATTTAACTCCATTTCTGAAGGGAAACACACAGCACAGTTCTCATCCATGAAATACACTCTGCTGTAGAGCAAGAGGCACGAACTTGCTTTCTAGAGTCTCTAATGCAGAGGGAAAAGTGAGTGTGCTCAGAAGAAAAGAACTGTGTTTCCTACACACACGGACCACATCTAGTTCAACTCTGTTTCTGAAACTGATACAAACTACAGGTCCTCTAACATCCAATGCTTTTCAGTTAAGTGCGAGACACGTGTGAGCTTCGTGAACTATGTAGCTTTGTTTGAGCTGAAAAGTGACTGCATTTATCTGAAACGATGTCTTTCTTATAGTAATACACAGAGCCTGGAATTTAACTCCGTTTCTGAAGGGAAACACACAGCACAGTTCTCATCCATGAAACACACTCTGCTTTAGAGCAAGAAGCAGTCTCTTGCTTTCCAGAGTCTCTAATACAGAGGGAAACATGAATGTGCTCAGAACAAAAGAACTGTGTTTCCTACACACACGGACCATATCTACTTCGACTCTGTTTCTGAAACTGATACAAAGCACAGGTCCTCTATCATCCAAAGCTTTTCATTTAAGAGCGAGAAACGTGTGAGCTTTCTGAACAATGTAGCTTCATTTGAGCTGAAAAGTGACTGTGTTTACCTGAAACGAAGTCTTGCTTGTAGGAAGACACAGAGCCTGGCATTTAACTCCATTTCTGAAGGGAAACACACAGCACAGTTCTCATCCATGAAATACACTCTGCTGTAGAGCAAGAGGCACGAACTTGCTTTCTAGAGTCTCTAATGCAGAGGGAAAAGTGAGTGTGCTCAGAAGAAAAGAACTGTGTTTCCTACACACACGGACCACATCTAGTTCAACTCTGTTTCTGAAACTGATACAAACTACAGGTCCTCTAACATCCAATGCTTTTCAGTTAAGTGCGAGACACGTGTGAGCTTCGTGAACTATGTAGCTTTGTTTGAGCTGAAAAGTGACTGCATTTATCTGAAACGATGTCTTTCTTATAGTAATACACAGAGCCTGGAATTTAACTCCGTTTCTGAAGGGAAACACACAGCACAGTTCTCATCCATGAAACACACTCTGCTTTAGAGCAAGAATCATGCTCTTCCTTTCTAGAATCTCTAATACAGAGGGAAACGTGAGAGTGCTCAGAATAAAAGAACTGTGTTTCCTACACACAAGGACCATATCTAGTTCAACTCTGTTTCTGAAACTGATACAAAGCACAGGTCCTCTCACATCCAATTCTTTTCTGTTAAGAGGGAGAAACGTGTGAGCTTTGTGAGCAATGTAGCTTCCTTTGAGCTGAAAAGTGACTGCGTTTACCTGAAATGAATTCTTGCTTATAGTAAGACACAGAGCCTGGCATTTAACTCCGTTTCTGAATGGAAAAACACAGCACAGATATCTTCCATAAAACACACTCTGCTTTAGAGCAAGAAGCATGCTCTTGCTTTCTAGAGTCTCTAATACAGAGGGACATGTGAGTGTGCTCAGAACAAAAGAACTGTGTTTCCTACACCCGGACCATATCTAATTGAACTCTGTTTCTGAAATTGATACAAACCACATGTCCTCTAACATGCAATGCTTTTCAGTTATGAGCGAGAAACGTGTGAGCTTTCTGAACAATGTAGCTTCATTTGAGCTGAAAAGTGACTGTGTTCACCTGAAACGAAGTCTTGCTTGTAGGAAGACACAGAGCCTGGCATTTAACTCCATTTCTGAAGGGAAACACACAGCACAGTTCTCATCCATGAAATACACTCTGCTTTAGAGCAAGAGGCACGAACTTGCTTTCTAGAGTCTCTAATGCAGAGGGAAAAGTGAGTGTGCTCAGAAGAAAAGAACTGTGTTTCCTACATACACAGACCACATCTAGTTCAACTCTGTTTCTGAAACTGATACAAACTACAGGTCCTCTAACATCCAATGCTTTTCAGTTAAGTGCGAGACACTTGTGAGCTTCGTGAACAATGTAGCTTACTTTGAGCTGAAAAGTGACTGCGTTTACCTGAAATGAAGTCTTGCTTGTAGGAAGACACAGAGCCTGGCATTTAAATCCGTTTCTGAATGGAATCACACAGCACAGTTCTGATCCATGAAACACACTCTGCTTTAGAGCAAGAAGCACGCTCTTGCTTTCTAGAGTCTCTAATCCAGAGGAAAATGTGAGTGTACTCAGAACAAAAGAACTGTGTTTCCTACACACACAGACCATATCTAGTTCAACTCTGTTTCTGAACCTGATATAAACCACAGGTCCTCTAAAATCCAATGCTTTTCAGTTAAGAGTGAGAAACGTGTGAGCTTCGTGAACTATGTAGCTTCCTTTGAGCTGAAAAGTGACTGTGTTTTCCTGAAACGAAGTCTTGCTTGTAGGAAGACACAGAGCCTGGCATTTAACTCCGTTTCTGAGGGGAAACATCCAGCATAGTTCTCATCCATGAAACACAGTGTGCATTAAAGCAAGAAGCACGCTCTTGCTTTCTAGAGTCTCTAATACAGAGGGAAACGTGAGTGTGCTCAGAACAAAAGAACTGTGTTACCTACACACACGGACCATATGCAGGTCAACTCTGTTTCTGAAAATGATACACCCCACAGGTCCTCTAAAATCCAATGCTTTTCAGTTAAGAGCGAGAAATGTGTGAGCTTCGTGAACAATGTAGCTTCCTTTGAGCTGAATTGTACCTGCATTTATCTGAAACGATGTCTTGCTTGTAGGAAGACACAGAGCCTGGCATTTAACTCCGTTTCTGAACGGAAACACACAGCACAGATCTCATCCATGAAACACACTCTGCTTTAGAGCAAGAAGCACGCTCTTGCTTTCTAGAGTCTCTAATACAGAGGGAAACGTGAGTGTGCTCAGAACAAAAGAACTATGTTTCCTACACCCGGACCATATCTAGTTCAACTCTGTTTCTGAAACTGATACAAACCACAGGTCCTCTAACATGCAATGTTTTTCAGTTATGAGCGAGAAACGTGTGGGCTTTGTGAACAATGTAGCTTACTTTGAGCTGAAAAGTGACTGTGTTTACCTGAAACAAAGTCTTTCTTGTAGGAAGACACAGAGCCTGGCATTTAACGCCGTTTCTGAAGGGAAACACACAGCACAGTTCTCATCCATGAAACACACTCTGCTTTAGAGCAAGAAGCACTCTCTTGCTTTCTAGAGTCACTAATCTAGAGGAAAACTCGAGTGTGCTCAGAACAAAAGAACTGTGCTTCCTACACACACAGACCATATCTAGTTCAACTCTGTTTCTGAAACTGATACAAACCACAGGTCCTCTAAATTGCATTGATTTTCAGTTAAGAGTGAGAAACGTGTGAGCTGTGTGAACAATGTAGCTTCGTTTGAGCTGAAAAGTGACTGCATTTATCTGAAACGATGTCTTTCTTATAGTAATACACAGAGCCTGGAATTTAACTCCGTTTCTGAAGGGAAACACACAGCACAGTTCTCATCCATGAAACACACTCTGCTTTAGAGCAAGAATCATGCTCTTCCTTTCTAGAATCTCTAATACAGAGGGAAACGTGAGAGTGCTCAGAATAAAAGAACTGTGTTTCCTACACACACGGACCATATCTAGTTCAACTCTGTTTCTGAAACTGATACAAAGCACAGGTCCTCTAACATCCAATGCTTTTCAGTTATGAGCGAGAAACGTGTGGGCTTTGTGAACAATGTAGCTTACTTTGAGCTGAAAAGTGACTGTGTTTACCTGAAACAAAGTCTTGCTTGTAGGAAGACACAGAGCCTGGCATTTAACTCAGTTTCTGAAGGGAAACACACAGCACAGTTCTCATCCATGAAACACACTCTGCTTTAGAGCAAGAAGCACTCTCTTGCTTTCTAGAGTCACTAATCTAGAGGAAAACTCGAGTGTGCTCAGAACAAAAGAACTGTGCTTCCTACACACACAGACCATATCTAGTTCAACTCTGTTTCTGAAACTGATACAAACCACAGGTCCTCTAAATTGCATTGATTTTCAGTTAAGAGTGAGAAACGTGTGAGCTGTGTGAACAATGTAGCTTCGTTTGAGCTGAAAAGTGACTGCATTTATCTGAAACGATGTCTTTCTTATAGTAATACACAGAGCCTGGAATTTAACTCCGTTTCTGAAGGGAAACACACAGCACAGTTCTCATCCATGAAACACACTCTGCTTTAGAGCAAGAATCATGCTCTTCCTTTCTAGAATCTCTAATACAGAGGGAAACGTGAGAGTGCTCAGAATAAAAGAACTGTGTTTCCTACACACACGGACCATATCTAGTTCAACTCTGTTTCTGAAACTGATACAAAGCACAGGTCCTCTAACATCCAATGCTTTTCAGTTAAGAGCGAGAAACCTGTGAGCTTCGTGAACAATGTAGCTTTGTTTGAGCTGAAAAGTGACTGCCTTTACCTGAAATGAAGTCTTGCTTGTAAGAAGACACAGAGCCTGGCATTTAACTCAGTTTCTGAAGGGAAACACACAGCACAGTTCTCATCCATGAAACACACTCTGCTTTAGAGCAAGAAGCAATCTCTTGCTTTCCAGAGTCTCTAATACAGAGGGAAACATGAGTGTGCTCAGAACAAAAGAACTGTGTTTCCTACACACACGGACCATATCTAGTTCAACTCTGTTTCTGAAACTGATACAAACCACAGGTCCTCTAAATTGCATTGATTTTCAGTTAAGAGCGAGAAACGTGTGAGCTGCGTGAACAATGTAGCTTCCTTTGAGCTGAAAAGTGACTGCATTTATCTGAAACGATGTCTTTCTCATAGTAATACACAGAGCCTGGAATTTAACTCCACTTCTGAAGGGAAACACACAGCACAGATCTCATCCATGAAACACACTCTGCTTTAGAGCAAGAAGCAGGCTCTTGCTTTCTAGAGTCTCTAATACAGAGGGAAACGTGAGTGTGCTCAGAACAAAAGAACTGTGTTTCCTACACACACGGACCATATCTAGGTCAACTCTGTTTCTGAAAATGATACAAACCACAGGTCCTCCAAAATCCAATGCTTTTCAGTTAAGAGCGAGAAACATGTGAGCTTCGTGAACAATGTAGCTTCCATTGAGCTGAAAAGTGACTGCACGTAACTGAAAAGATGTCTTGCTTATAGTAAGACACAGAGCCTGGCATTTAACTCCGTTTCTGAATGGAAACACACAGCACAGATCTCATCCATAAAACACACTCTGCTTTAGAGCAAGAAGCACGCTCTTGCTTTCTAGAGTCTCTAATACAGAGGGAAATGTGAGTGTGCTCAGAACAAAAGAACTGTGTTTCCTACACCCGGACCATATCTAATTCAACACTGTTTCTGAAATTGATAGAAACCACAGGTCCTCTAACATGCAATGCTTTTCAGTTATGAGCGAGAAACCTGTGAGCTTTGTGAACAATGTAGCTTACTTTGAGCTGAAAAATGACGGTGTTTACCTGAAACGAAGTCTTGCTTGTAGGAAGACACAGAGCCTGGCATTTAACTCCGTTTCTGAAGGGAAACACACAGGACAGTTCTCATCCATGAAACACACTCTGCTTTAGAGCAAGAAGCAGTCTCTTGCTTTCCAGAGTCTCTAATGCAGAGGGAAACGTGAGTGTGCTCAGAAGAAAAGAACTGTGTTTCCTACACACACGGACCACATCTAGTTCAACTCTGTTTCTGAAACTGATGGAAACCACAGGTCCTCTAACATCCAATGCTTTTCAGTTAAGTGCGAGAAACGTGTGAGCTTCGTGAACAATATAGCTTCCTTTGAGCTAAAATGTGACTGCATTTATCTGAAACGATGTCTTGCTTATAGTAAGACACAGAGCCTGGCATTTAACTCCGTTTCTGAACGGAAACACACAGCACAGATCTCATGCATGAAACACACTCTGCTTTAGAGCAAGAAGCACGCTCTTGCTTTCTAGAGTCTCTAATCCAGAGGAAAACGTGAGTGTGCTCAGAACAAAAGAACTGTGTTTCCTACACACAGAGACCATATCTAGTTCAACTCTGTTTCTGAAACTGATATAAACCACAGGTCCTCTAAAATCCAATGCTTTTCAGTTAAGAGTGAGAAACGTGTGAGGTTCGTTAACTATGTAGCTTCCTTTGAGCTGAAAAGTGATTGCGTTTACCTGAAACGAAGTCTTGCTTATAGGAAGACACAGAGCCTGGCATTTAACTCCGTTTCTGAAGGGAAACACACAGCACAGTTCTCATCCATGAAACACACTCTGCTTTAGAGCAATAAGCACGATCTTGCTTTCCAGAGTCTCTTATACAGAGGGAAACATGAGTGTGCTCAAAACAAAAGAACTGTGTTTCCTACACACACGGACCATATCTACTTCGACTCTGTTTCTGAAACTGATACAAACAACAGGTCCTCTAACATGTAATGGTTTTCAGTTAAGAGTGAGAAACGTGTGAGCTTCATGAACAATGTAGCTTCTTTGAGCTGAAAAGTGACTGCATTTATCTGAAACGAAGTATTGCTTGTAGGAAGACACAGAGCCTGGCATTTAACTCCGTTTCTGAAGGGAAACACACAGCACAGTTCTCATCCATGAAACACACTCTGCTTTAGAGCAAGAATCATGCTCTTCCTTTCTAGAATCTCTAATACAGAGGGAAACGTGAGAGTGCTCAGAATAAAAGAACTGTGTTTCCTACACACACGGACCATATCTAGTTCACCTCTGTTTCTGAAACTGATACAAAGCACAGGTCCTCTAACATCCAATTCTTTTCTGTTAAGAGGGAGAAACATGTGAGCTTTGTGAACAATGTAGCTTCCTTTGAGCTGAAAAGTGACTGCTTTTACCTGAAAGGAAATCTTGCTCGTAGGAAGACACACAGCCTGGCATTTAACTCCGTTTCTGAAGGGAAACACACAGCATAGTTCTCATCCATGAAACACACTGTGCTTTAGAGCAAGAAGCACGCTCTTGCTTTCTAGAGTCTCTAATACAGAGGGAAACGTGAGTGTGCTCAGAACAAAAGAACAGTGTTTCCTACACACACGGACCATATCTAGTTCAAATCTGTTTCTGAAACTGATACAAACCACAGGTCCTCTAAAATCTAATGCTTTTCAGTTAAGAGCGAGAAACGTGTGAGCTTCATGAACAATATAGCATCTTTTGAGCTGAAATGTGACTGCATTCATCTGAAACGATGTCTTGCTTATAGTAAGACACAGAGACTGGTATTTAACTCCGTTTCTGAACAGAAACACACAACACAGATCTCATCCATGAAACACACTCTGCTTTAGAGCAAGAAGCACGCTCTTGCTTTCTAGAGTCTCTAATACAGAGGGAAACATGAGTGTGCTCAGAACAAAAGAACTGTGTTTCCTACACACACGGACCATATCTAATTCAACTCTGTTTCTGAAATTGATACAAACCACAGGTCCTCTAACATGCAATGCTTTTCAGTTATGAGCGAGAAACGTGTGAGCTTTGTGAACAATGTAGCTTACTTTGAGCTGAAAAATGACGGTGTTTACCTGAAACGAAGTCTTGCTTGTAGGAAGACACAGATCCTGGTATTTAACTCCGTTTCTGAAGGGAAACACACAGCACAGTTCTCATCCATGAAACACACTCTGCTTTAGAGCAAGAAGCACGCTCTTGATTTCTAGAGTCTCTAATCCAGAGGAAAACGTGAGTGTGCTCAGAACAAAAGAACTGTGTTTCCTACACACACAGACCATATCTAGTTCAACTCTGTTTCTGAAACTGATACAAACTACAGGTCCTCTAACATCCAATGCTTTTCAGTTAAGTGCGAGACACTTGTGAGCTTCGTGAACAATGTAGCTTACTTTGAGCTGAAAAGTGACTGCGTTTACCTGAAATGAAGTCTTGCTTGTAGGAAGACACAGAGCCTGGCATTTAAATCCGTTTCTGAATGGAATCACACAGCACAGTTCTGATCCATGAAACACACTCTGCTTTAGAGCAAGAAGCACGCTCTTGCTTTCTAGAGTCTCTAATCCAGAGGAAAATGTGAGTGTACTCAGAACAAAAGAACTGTGTTTCCTACACACACAGACCATATCTAGTTCAACTCTGTTTCTGAACCTGATATAAACCACAGGTCCTCTAAAATCCAATGCTTTTCAGTTAAGAGTGAGAAACGTGTGAGCTTCGTGAACTATGTAGCTTCCTTTGAGCTGAAAAGTGACTGTGTTTTCCTGAAACGAAGTCTTGCTTGTAGGAAGACACAGAGCCTGGCATTTAACTCCGTTTCTGAGGGGAAACATCCAGCATAGTTCTCATCCATGAAACACAGTGTGCATTAAAGCAAGAAGCACGCTCTTGCTTTCTAGAGTCTCTAATACAGAGGGAAACGTGAGTGTGCTCAGAACAAAAGAACTGTGTTACCTACACACACGGACCATATGCAGGTCAACTCTGTTTCTGAAAATGATACACCCCACAAGTCCTCTAAAATCCAATGCTTTTCAGTTAAGAGCGAGAAATGTGTGAGCTTCGTGAACAATGTAGCTTCCTTTGAGCTGAATTGTACCTGCATTTATCTGAAACGATGTCTTGCTTGTAGGAAGACACAGAGCCTGGCATTTAACTCCGTTTCTGAACGGAAACACACAGCACAGATCTCATCCATGAAACACACTCTGCTTTAGAGCAAGAAGCACGCTCTTGCTTTCTAGAGTCTCTAATACAGAGGGAAACGTGAGTGTGCTCAGAACAAAAGAACTATGTTTCCTACACCCGGACCATATCTAGTTCAACTCTGTTTCTGAAACTGATACAAACCACAGGTCCTCTAACATGCAATGTTTTTCAGTTATGAGCGAGAAACGTGTGGGCTTTGTGAACAATGTAGCTTACTTTGAGCTGAAAAGTGACTGTGTTTACCTGAAACAAAGTCTTTCTTGTAGGAAGACACAGAGCCTGGCATTTAACGCCGTTTCTGAAGGGAAACACACAGCACAGTTCTCATCCATGAAACACACTCTGCTTTAGAGCAAGAAGCACTCTCTTGCTTTCTAGAGTCACTAATCTAGAGGAAAACTCGAGTGTGCTCAGAACAAAAGAACTGTGCTTCCTACACACACAGACCATATCTAGTTCAACTCTGTTTCTGAAACTGATACAAACCACAGGTCCTCTAAATTGCATTGATTTTCAGTTAAGAGTGAGAAACGTGTGAGCTGTGTGAACAATGTAGCTTCGTTTGAGCTGAAAAGTGACTGCATTTATCTGAAACGATGTCTTTCTTATAGTAATACACAGAGCCTGGAATTTAACTCCGTTTCTGAAGGGAAACACACAGCACAGTTCTCATCCATGAAACACACTCTGCTTTAGAGCAAGAATCATGCTCTTCCTTTCTAGAATCTCTAATACAGAGGGAAACGTGAGAGTGCTCAGAATAAAAGAACTGTGTTTCCTACACACACGGACCATATCTAGTTCAACTCTGTTTCTGAAACTGATACAAAGCACAGGTCCTCTAACATCCAATGCTTTTCAGTTAAGAGCGAGAAACCTGTGAGCTTCGTGAACAATGTAGCTTTGTTTGAGCTGAAAAGTGACTGCCTTTACCTGAAATGAAGTCTTGCTTGTAAGAAGACACAGAGCCTGGCATTTAACTCAGTTTCTGAAGGGAAACACACAGCACAGTTCTCATCCATGAAACACACTCTGCTTTAGAGCAAGAAGCAATCTCTTGCTTTCCAGAGTCTCTAATACAGAGGGAAACATGAGTGTGCTCAGAACAAAAGAACTGTGTTTCCTACACACACGGACCATATCTAGTTCAACTCTGTTTCTGAAACTGATACAAACCACAGGTCCTCTAAATTGCATTGATTTTCAGTTAAGAGCGAGAAACGTGTGAGCTGCGTGAACAATGTAGCTTCCTTTGAGCTGAAAAGTGACTGCATTTATCTGAAACGATGTCTTTCTCATAGTAATACACAGAGCCTGGAATTTAACTCCACTTCTGAAGGGAAACACACAGCACAGATCTCATCCATGAAACACACTCTGCTTTAGAGCAAGAAGCAGGCTCTTGCTTTCTAGAGTCTCTAATACAGAGGGAAACGTGAGTGTGCTCAGAACAAAAGAACTGTGTTTCCTACACACACGGACCATATCTAGGTCAACTCTGTTTCTGAAAATGATACAAACCACAGGTCCTCCAAAATCCAATGCTTTTCAGTTAAGAGCGAGAAACATGTGAGCTTCGTGAACAATGTAGCTTCCATTGAGCTGAAAAGTGACTGCACGTAACTGAAAAGATGTCTTGCTTATAGTAAGACACAGAGCCTGGCATTTAACTCCGTTTCTGAATGGAAACACACAGCACAGATCTCATCCATAAAACACACTCTGCTTTAGAGCAAGAAGCACGCTCTTGCTTTCTAGAGTCTCTAATACAGAGGGAAATGTGAGTGTGCTCAGAACAAAAGAACTGTGTTTCCTACACCCGGACCATATCTAATTCAACACTGTTTCTGAAATTGATAGAAACCACAGGTCCTCTAACATGCAATGCTTTTCAGTTATGAGCGAGAAACCTGTGAGCTTTGTGAACAATGTAGCTTACTTTGAGCTGAAAAATGACGGTGTTTACCTGAAACGAAGTCTTGCTTGTAGGAAGACACAGAGCCTGGCATTTAACTCCGTTTCTGAAGGGAAACACACAGGACAGTTCTCATCCATGAAACACACTCTGCTTTAGAGCAAGAAGCAGTCTCTTGCTTTCCAGAGTCTCTAATGCAGAGGGAAACGTGAGTGTGCTCAGAAGAAAAGAACTGTGTTTCCTACACACACGGACCACATCTAGTTCAACTCTGTTTCTGAAACTGATGGAAACCACAGGTCCTCTAACATCCAATGCTTTTCAGTTAAGTGCGAGAAACGTGTGAGCTTCGTGAACAATATAGCTTCCTTTGAGCTAAAATGTGACTGCATTTATCTGAAACGAAGTCTTGCTTATAGTAAGACACAGAGCCTGGCATTTAACTCCGTTTCTGAACGGAAACACACAGCACAGATCTCATGCATGAAACACACTCTGCTTTAGAGCAAGAAGCACGCTCTTGCTTTCTAGAGTCTCTAATCCAGAGGAAAACGTGAGTGTGCTCAGAACAAAAGAACTGTGTTTCCTACACACAGAGACCATATCTAGTTCAACTCTGTTTCTGAAACTGATATAAACCACAGGTCCTCTAAAATCCAATGCTTTTCAGTTAAGAGTGAGAAACGTGTGAGCTTCGTTAACTATGTAGCTTCCTTTGAGCTGAAAAGTGATTGCGTTTACCTGAAACGAAGTCTTGCTTGTAGGAAGACACAGAGCCTGGCATTTAACTCCGTTTCTGAAGGGAAACACACAGCACAGTTCTCATCCATGAAACACACTCTGCTTTAGAGCAATAAGCACGATCTTGCTTTCCAGAGTCTCTAATACAGAGGGAAACATGAGTGTGCTCAAAACAAAAGAACTGTGTTTCCTACACACACGGACCATATCTACTTCGACTCTGTTTCTGAAACTGATACAAACAACAGGTCCTCTAACATGCAATGGTTTTCAGTTAAGAGTGAGAAACGTGTGAGCTTCATGAACAATGTAGCTTCTTTGAGCTGAAAAGTGACTGCATTTATCTGAAACGAAGTATTGCTTGTAGGAAGACACAGAGCCTGGCATTTAACTCCGTTTCTGAAGGGAAACACACAGCACAGTTCTCATCCATGAAACACACTCTGCTTTAGAGCAAGAATCATGCTCTTCCTTTCTAGAATCTCTAATACAGAGGGAAACGTGAGAGTGCTCAGAATAAAAGAACTGTGTTTCCTACACACACGGACCATATCTAGTTCACCTCTGTTTCTGAAACTGATACAAAGCACAGGTCCTCTAACATCCAATTCTTTTCTGTTAAGAGGGAGAAACATGTGAGCTTTGTGAACAATGTAGCTTCCTTTGAGCTGAAAAGTGACTGCATTTATCTGAAACGAAGTATTGCTTGTAGGAAGACACAGAGACTGGTATTTAACTCCGTTTCTGAACGGAAACACACAGCACAGATCTCATCCATGAAACACACTCTGCTTTAGAGCAAGAAGCACGCTCTTGCTTTCTAGAGTCTCTAATACAGAGGGAAACATGAGTGTGCTCAGAACAAAAGAACTGTGTTTCCTACACACACGGACCATATCTAATTCAACTCTGTTTCTGAAATTGATACAAACCACAGGTCCTCTAACATGCAATGCTTTTCAGTTATGAGCGAGAAACGTGTGAGCTTTGTGAACAATGTAGCTTACTTTGAGCTGAAAAATGACGGTGTTTACCTGAAACGAAGTCTTGCTTGTAGGAAGACACAGATCCTGGTATTTAACTCCGTTTCTGAAGGGAAACACACAGCACAGTTCTCATCCATGAAACACACTCTGCTTTAGAGCAAGAAGCACGCTCTTGCTTTCTAGAGTCTCTAATCCAGAGGAAAACGTGAGTGTGCTCAGAACAAAAGAACTGTGTTTCCTACACACACAGACCATATCTAGTTCAACTCTGTTTCTGAAACTGATATAAACCACAGGTCCTCTAAAATCCAATGCTTTTCAGTTAAGAGTGAGAAACGTGTGAGCTTCGTGAACTATGTAGCTTCCTTTGAGCTGAAAAGTGACTGCGTTTTCCTGAAACGAAGTCTTGCTTGTAGGAAGACACAGAGCCTGGCATTTAACTCCGTTTCTGAAGGGAAACACACAGCACAGTTCTCATCCATGAAACACACTCTGCTTTAGAGCAAGAAGCAGTCTCTTGCTTTCCAGAGTCTCTAATACAGAGGGAAACATGAATGTGCTCAGAACAAAAGAACTGTGTTTCCTACACACACGGACCATATCTACTTCGACTCTGTTTCTGAAACTGATACAAAGCACAGGTCCTCTATCATCCAAAGCTTTTCATTTAAGAGCGAGAAACGTGTGAGCTTTCTGAACAATGTAGCTTCATTTGAGCTGAAAAGTGACTGTGTTTACCTGAAACGAAGTCTTGCTTGTAGGAAGACACAGAGCCTGGCATTTAACTCCATTTCTGAAGGGAAACACACAGCACAGTTCTCATCCATGAAATACACTCTGCTGTAGAGCAAGAGGCACGAACTTGCTTTCTAGAGTCTCTAATGCAGAGGGAAAAGTGAGTGTGCTCAGAAGAAAAGAACTGTGTTTCCTACACACACGGACCACATCTAGTTCAACTCTGTTTCTGAAACTGATACAAACTACAGGTCCTCTAACATCCAATGCTTTTCAGTTAAGTGCGAGACACGTGTGAGCTTCGTGAACTATGTAGCTTTGTTTGAGCTGAAAAGTGACTGCATTTATCTGAAACGATGTCTTTCTCATAGTAATACCAGAGCCTGGAATTTAACTCCGTTTCTGAAGGGAAACACACAGCACAGTTCTCATCCATGAAACACACTCTGCTTTAGAGCAAGAATCATGCTCTTCCTTTCTAGAATCTCTAATACAGAGGGAAACGTGAGAGTGCTCAGAATAAAAGAACTGTGTTTCCTACACACAAGGACCATATCTAGTTCAACTCTGTTTCTGAAACTGATACAAAGCACAGGTCCTCTAACATGCAATGTTTTTCAGTTATGAGCGAGAAACGTGTGGGCTTTGTGAACAATGTAGCTTACTTTGAGCTGAAAAGTGACTGTGTTTACCTGAAACAAAGTCTTTCTTGTAGGAAGACACAGAGCCTGGCATTTAACGCCGTTTCTGAAGGGAAACACACAGCACAGTTCTCATCCATGAAACACACTCTGCTTTAGAGCAAGAAGCACTCTCTTGCTTTCTAGAGTCACTAATCTAGAGGAAAACTCGAGTGTGCTCAGAACAAAAGAACTGTGCTTCCTACACACACAGACCATATCTAGTTCAACTCTGTTTCTGAAACTGATACAAACCACAGGTCCTCTAAATTGCATTGATTTTCAGTTAAGAGTGAGAAACGTGTGAGCTGTGTGAACAATGTAGCTTCGTTTGAGCTGAAAAGTGACTGCATTTATCTGAAACGATGTCTTTCTTATAGTAATACACAGAGCCTGGAATTTAACTCCGTTTCTGAAGGGAAACACACAGCACAGTTCTCATCCATGAAACACACTCTGCTTTAGAGCAAGAATCATGCTCTTCCTTTCTAGAATCTCTAATACAGAGGGAAACGTGAGAGTGCTCAGAATAAAAGAACTGTGTTTCCTACACACACGGACCATATCTAGTTCAACTCTGTTTCTGAAACTGATACAAAGCACAGGTCCTCTAACATCCAATGCTTTTCAGTTAAGAGCGAGAAACCTGTGAGCTTCGTGAACAATGTAGCTTTGTTTGAGCTGAAAAGTGACTGCCTTTACCTGAAATGAAGTCTTGCTTGTAAGAAGACACAGAGCCTGGCATTTAACTCAGTTTCTGAAGGGAAACACACAGCACAGTTCTCATCCATGAAACACACTCTGCTTTAGAGCAAGAAGCAATCTCTTGCTTTCCAGAGTCTCTAATACAGAGGGAAACATGAGTGTGCTCAGAACAAAAGAACTGTGTTTCCTACACACACGGACCATATCTAGTTCAACTCTGTTTCTGAAACTGATACAAACCACAGGTCCTCTAAATTGCATTGATTTTCAGTTAAGAGCGAGAAACGTGTGAGCTGCGTGAACAATGTAGCTTCCTTTGAGCTGAAAAGTGACTGCATTTATCTGAAACGATGTCTTTCTCATAGTAATACACAGAGCCTGGAATTTAACTCCACTTCTGAAGGGAAACACACAGCACAGATCTCATCCATGAAACACACTCTGCTTTAGAGCAAGAAGCAGGCTCTTGCTTTCTAGAGTCTCTAATACAGAGGGAAACGTGAGTGTGCTCAGAACAAAAGAACTGTGTTTCCTACACACACGGACCATATCTAGGTCAACTCTGTTTCTGAAAATGATACAAACCACAGGTCCTCCAAAATCCAATGCTTTTCAGTTAAGAGCGAGAAACATGTGAGCTTCGTGAACAATGTAGCTTCCATTGAGCTGAAAAGTGACTGCACGTAACTGAAAAGATGTCTTGCTTATAGTAAGACACAGAGCCTGGCATTTAACTCCGTTTCTGAATGGAAACACACAGCACAGATCTCATCCATAAAACACACTCTGCTTTAGAGCAAGAAGCACGCTCTTGCTTTCTAGAGTCTCTAATACAGAGGGAAATGTGAGTGTGCTCAGAACAAAAGAACTGTGTTTCCTACACCCGGACCATATCTAATTCAACACTGTTTCTGAAATTGATAGAAACCACAGGTCCTCTAACATGCAATGCTTTTCAGTTATGAGCGAGAAACCTGTGAGCTTTGTGAACAATGTAGCTTACTTTGAGCTGAAAAATGACGGTGTTTACCTGAAACGAAGTCTTGCTTGTAGGAAGACACAGAGCCTGGCATTTAACTCCGTTTCTGAAGGGAAACACACAGGACAGTTCTCATCCATGAAACACACTCTGCTTTAGAGCAAGAAGCAGTCTCTTGCTTTCCAGAGTCTCTAATGCAGAGGGAAACGTGAGTGTGCTCAGAAGAAAAGAACTGTGTTTCCTACACACACGGACCACATCTAGTTCAACTCTGTTTCTGAAACTGATGGAAACCACAGGTCCTCTAACATCCAATGCTTTTCAGTTAAGTGCGAGAAACGTGTGAGCTTCGTGAACAATATAGCTTCCTTTGAGCTAAAATGTGACTGCATTTATCTGAAACGAAGTCTTGCTTATAGTAAGACACAGAGCCTGGCATTTAACTCCGTTTCTGAACGGAAACACACAGCACAGATCTCATGCATGAAACACACTCTGCTTTAGAGCAAGAAGCACGCTCTTGCTTTCTAGAGTCTCTAATCCAGAGGAAAACGTGAGTGTGCTCAGAACAAAAGAACTGTGTTTCCTACACACAGAGACCATATCTAGTTCAACTCTGTTTCTGAAACTGATATAAACCACAGGTCCTCTAAAATCCAATGCTTTTCAGTTAAGAGTGAGAAACGTGTGAGCTTCGTTAACTATGTAGCTTCCTTTGAGCTGAAAAGTGATTGCGTTTACCTGAAACGAAGTCTTGCTTGTAGGAAGACACAGAGCCTGGCATTTAACTCCGTTTCTGAAGGGAAACACACAGCACAGTTCTCATCCATGAAACACACTCTGCTTTAGAGCAATAAGCACGATCTTGCTTTCCAGAGTCTCTAATACAGAGGGAAACATGAGTGTGCTCAAAACAAAAGAACTGTGTTTCCTACACACACGGACCATATCTACTTCGACTCTGTTTCTGAAACTGATACAAACAACAGGTCCTCTAACATGCAATGGTTTTCAGTTAAGAGTGAGAAACGTGTGAGCTTCATGAACAATGTAGCTTCTTTGAGCTGAAAAGTGACTGCATTTATCTGAAACGAAGTATTGCTTGTAGGAAGACACAGAGCCTGGCATTTAACTCCGTTTCTGAAGGGAAACACACAGCACAGTTCTCATCCATGAAACACACTCTGCTTTAGAGCAAGAATCATGCTCTTCCTTTCTAGAATCTCTAATACAGAGGGAAACGTGAGAGTGCTCAGAATAAAAGAACTGTGTTTCCTACACACACGGACCATATCTAGTTCACCTCTGTTTCTGAAACTGATACAAAGCACAGGTCCTCTAACATCCAATTCTTTTCTGTTAAGAGGGAGAAACATGTGAGCTTTGTGAACAATGTAGCTTCCTTTGAGCTGAAAAGTGACTGCATTTATCTGAAACGAAGTATTGCTTGTAGGAAGACACAGAGACTGGTATTTAACTCCGTTTCTGAACGGAAACACACAGCACAGATCTCATCCATGAAACACACTCTGCTTTAGAGCAAGAAGCACGCTCTTGCTTTCTAGAGTCTCTAATACAGAGGGAAACATGAGTGTGCTCAGAACAAAA
Source organism: Onychomys leucogaster (assembly GCA_949786385.1). Taxonomy (NCBI): domain Eukaryota; kingdom Metazoa; phylum Chordata; class Mammalia; order Rodentia; family Cricetidae; genus Onychomys; species Onychomys leucogaster. Next base: position 19,819 of record CATKUP010000461.1, read on the forward strand.
GAACTGTGTTTCCTACACACACGGACCATATCTAATTCAACTCTGTTTCTGAAATTGATACAAACCACAGGTCCTCTAACATGCAATGCTTTTCAGTTATGAGCGAGAAACGTGTGAGCTTTGTGAACAATGTAGCTTACTTTGAGCTGAAAAATGACGGTGTTTACCTGAAACGAAGTCTTGCTTGTAGGAAGACACAGATCCTGGTATTTAACTCCGTTTCTGAAGGGAAACACACAGCACAGTTCTCATCCATGAAACACACTCTGCTTTAGAGCAAGAAGCACGCTCTTGCTTTCTAGAGTCTCTAATCCAGAGGAAAACGTGAGTGTGCTCAGAACAAAAGAACTGTGTTTCCTACACACACAGACCATATCTAGTTCAACTCTGTTTCTGAAACTGATATAAACCACAGGTCCTCTAAAATCCAATGCTTTTCAGTTAAGAGTGAGAAACGTGTGAGCTTCGTGAACTATGTAGCTTCCTTTGAGCTGAAAAGTGACTGCGTTTTCCTGAAACGAAGTCTTGCTTGTAGGAAGACACAGAGCCTGGCATTTAACTCCGTTTCTGAAGGGAAACACACAGCACAGTTCTCATCCATGAAACACACTCTGCTTTAGAGCAAGAAGCAGTCTCTTGCTTTCCAGAGTCTCTAATACAGAGGGAAACATGAATGTGCTCAGAACAAAAGAACTGTGTTTCCTACACACACGGACCATATCTACTTCGACTCTGTTTCTGAAACTGATACAAAGCACAGGTCCTCTATCATCCAAAGCTTTTCATTTAAGAGCGAGAAACGTGTGAGCTTTCTGAACAATGTAGCTTCATTTGAGCTGAAAAGTGACTGTGTTTACCTGAAACGAAGTCTTGCTTGTAGGAAGACACAGAGCCTGGCATTTAACTCCATTTCTGAAGGGAAACACACAGCACAGTTCTCATCCATGAAATACACTCTGCTGTAGAGCAAGAGGCACGAACTTGCTTTCTAGAGTCTCTAATGCAGAGGGAAAAGTGAGTGTGCTCAGAAGAAAAGAACTGTGTTTCCTACACACACGGACCACATCTAGTTCAACTCTGTTTCTGAAACTGATACAAACTACAGGTCCTCTAACATCCAATGCTTTTCAGTTAAGTGCGAGACACGTGTGAGCTTCGTGAACTATGTAGCTTTGTTTGAGCTGAAAAGTGACTGCATTTATCTGAAACGATGTCTTTCTCATAGTAATACCAGAGCCTGGAATTTAACTCCGTTTCTGAAGGGAAACACACAGCACAGTTCTCATCCATGAAACACACTCTGCTTTAGAGCAAGAATCATGCTCTTCCTTTCTAGAATCTCTAATACAGAGGGAAACGTGAGAGTGCTCAGAATAAAAGAACTGTGTTTCCTACACACAAGGACCATATCTAGTTCAACTCTGTTTCTGAAACTGATACAAAGCACAGGTCCTCTCACATCCAATTCTTTTCTGTTAAGAGGGAGAAACGTGTGAGCTTTGTGAGCAATGTAGCTTCCTTTGAGCTGAAAAGTGACTGCGTTTACCTGAAATGAAGTCTTGCTTGTAGGAAGACACAGAGCATGGCATTTAACTCCGTTTCTGAAGGGAAACACACAGCACAGTTCTCATCCATGAAACACACTCTGCTTTAGAGCAAGAAGCAATCTCTTGCTTTCCAGAGTCTCTAATACAGAGGGAAACATGAGTGTGCTCAGAACAAAAGAACTCTGTTTCCTACACACACGGACCATATCTAGTTCAACTCTGTTTCTGAAACTGATACAAACCACAGGTCCTCTAAATTGCATTGATTTTCAGTTAAGAGCGAGAAACGTGTAGCTGCGTGAACAATGTAGCTTCCTTTGAGCTGAAAAGTGACTGCATTTATCTGAAACGATGTCTTTCTTATAGTAATACACAGAGCCTGGAATTTAACTCCGTTTCTGAAGGGAAACACACAGCACAGTTCTCATCCATGAAACACACTCTGCTTTAGAGCAAGAATCATGCTCTTCCTTTCTAGAATCTCTAATACAGAGGGAAACGTGAGAGTGCTCAGAAAAAAAGAACTGTGTTTCCTACACACAAGGACCATATCTAGTTCAACTCTGTTTCTGAAACTGATACAAACCACAGGTCCTCTAACATGCAATGGTTTTCAGTTAAGATTGAGAAACGTGTGAGCTTCATGAACAATGTAGATTCTTTGAGCTGAAAAGTGATTGCGTTTACCTGAAACGAAGTCTTGCTTGTAGGAAGACACAGAGCCTGGCATTTAACTCCGTTTCCTAAGGGAAACAAACAGCATAGTGCTCATCTATGAAACACACTGTGATTTAGAGCAAGAAGCACGCTCCTGCTTCCTAGAGTCTCTAATACAGAGGGAAACGTGAGTGTGCTCAGAACAAAAGAACTGTGTTTCCTACACACACGGACCATATCTAGGTCAACTCTGTTTCTGAAAATGATACAAACCACAGGTCCTCCAAAATCCAATGCTTTTCAGTTAAGAGCGAGAAACATGTGAGCTTCCTGAACAATGTAGCTTCCATTGAGCTGAAAAGTGACTGCACGTAACTGAAACGATGTCTTGCATATAGTAAGACACAGAGCCTGGCATTTAACTCCGTTTCTGAATGGAAACACACAGCACAGATCTCATCCATAGAACACACTCTGCTTTAGAGCAAGAAGCACGCTCTTGCTTTCTAGAGTCTCTAATACAGAGGGAAATGTGAGTGTGCTCAGAACAAAAGAACTGTGTTTCCTACACCCGGACCATATCTAATTCAACTCTGTTTCTGAAATTGATAGAAACCACAGGTCCTCTAACATGCAATGCTTTTCAGTTATGAGCGAGAAACGTGTGAGCTTTGTGAACAATGTAGCTTACTTTGAGCTGAAATATGACGGTGTTTACCTGAAACGAAGTCTTGCTTGTAGGAATACACAGAGCCTGGCATTTAACTCCGTTTCTGAAGGGAAACACACAGCACAGTTCTCATCCATGAAACACACTCTGCTTTAGAGCAAGAAGCACGCTCTTGCTTTCTAGAGTCTCTAATCCAGAGGAAAACGTGAGTGTGCTCAGAACAAAAGAACTGTGTTTCCTACACACACGGACCATATCTAGTTCAACTCTGTTTCTGAAACTGATATAAACCACAGGTCCTCTAAAATCCAATGCTTTTCAGTTAAGAGCGAGAAACGTGTGAGCTTCGTGAACTATGTAGCTTCCTTTGAGCTGAAAAGTGACTGCGTTTTCCTGAAACGAAGTCTTGCTTGTAGGAAGACACAGAGCCTGGCATTTAACTCCGTTTCTGAAGGGAAACACACAGCACAGTTCTCATCCATGAAACACACTCTGCTTTAGAGCAAGAAGCAAACTCTTGCTTTCCAGAGTCTCTAATACAGAGGGAAACATGAGTGTGCTCTGAACAAAAGAATTGTGTTTCCTACACACGGACCATATTTAGTTCAACTCTGTTTCTGAAACTGATACAAAGCACAGGTCCTCTAACATCCAATGCTTTTCATTTAAGAGCGAGAAACGTATGAGCTTTCTGAACAATGTGGCTTCATTTGAGCTAAAAAGTGACTGTGTTTACCTGAAACAAAGTCTTGCTTGTAGGAAGACACAGAGCCTGGCATTTAACTCCATTTCTGAAGGGAAACACACAGCACAGTTCTCATCCATGAAATACACTCTGCTTTAGAGCAAGAGGCACGAACTTGCTTTCTAGAGTTTCTAATGCAGAGGGAAAAGTGAGTGTGCTCAGAAGAAAAGAACTGTGTTTCCTACACACACGGACCACATCTAGTTCAACTCTGTTTCTGAAACTGATACAAACTACATGTCCTCTAACATCCAATGCTTTTCAGTTAAGTGCGAGACACTTGTGAGCTTCGTGAACAATGTAGCTTCGTTTGAGCTGAAAAGTGACTGCGTTTACCTGAAATGAAGTCTTGCTTGTAGGAAGACACAGAGCCTGGCATTTAAATCCGTTTCTGAATGGAATCACACAGCACAGTTCTCATCCATGAAACACACTCTGCTTTAGAGAAAGAAGCACACTCTTGCTTTCTAGAGTCTCTAATACAGAGGGAAACATGAGTGTGCTCAGAACAAAAGAACTGTGTTTCCTACACACAGAGACCATATCTAGTTCAACTCTGTTTCTGAAACTGATATAAACCACAGGTCCTCCAAAATCCAATGCTTTTCAGTTAAGAGCGAGAAACGTGTGAGCTTCGTGAACAATGTAGCTTCCATTAAGCTGAAAAGTGACTGCATGTAACTGAATCGATGTCTTGCTTATAGTAAGACACAGAGCCTGGCATTTAACTCCGTTTCTGAATGGAAAAACACAGCACAGATCTCTTCCATAAAACACACTCTGCTTTAGAGCAAGAAGCATGCTCTTGCTTTCTAGAGTCTCTAATACAGAGGGACATGTGAGTGTGCTCAGAACAAAAGAACTGTGTTTCCTACACCCGGAACATATCTAATTCAACTCTGTTTCTGAAATTGATACAAACCACAGGTCCTCTAACATGCAATGCTTTTCAGTTATGAGCGAGAAACGTGTGAGCTTTCTGAACAATGTAGCTTCATTTGAGCTGGAAAGTGACTGTGTTCACCTGAAACGAAGTCTTGCTTGTAGGAAGACACAGAGCCTGGCATTTAACTCCATTTCTGAAGGGAAACACACAGCACAGTTCTCATCCATGAAATACACTCTGCTTTAGAGCAAGAGGCACGAACTTGCTTTCTAGAGTCTCTAATGCAGAGGGAAAAGTGAGTGTGCTCAGAAGAAAAGAACTGTGTTTCCTACATACACAGACCACATCTAGTTCAACTCTTTTTCTGAAACTGATACAAACTACAGGTCCTCTAACATCCAATGCTTTTCAGTTAAGTGCGAGACACTTGTGAGCTTCGTGAACAATGTAGCTTACTTTGAGCTGAAAAGTGACTGCGTTTACCTGAAATGAAGTCTTGCTTGTAGGAAGACACAGAGCCTGGCATTTAAATCCGTTTCTGAATGGAATCACACAGCACAGTTCTGATCCATGAAACACACTCTGCTTTAGAGCAAGAAGCACGCTCTTGCTTTCTAGAGTCTCTAATCCAGAGGAAAATGTGAGTGTACTCAGAACAAAAGAACTGTGTTTCCTACACACACAGACCATATCTAGTTCAACTCTGTCTCTGAACCTGATATAAACCACAGGTCCTCTAAAATCCAATGCTTTTCAGTTAAGAGTGAGAAACGTGTGAGCTTCGTGAACTATGTAGCTTCCTTTGAGCTGAATTGTACCTGCATTTATCTGAAACGATGTCTTGCTTGTAGGAAGGCACAGAGCCTGGCATTTAACTCCGTTTCTGAATGGAAACACACAGCACAGATCTCATCCATGAAACACACTCTGCTTTAGAGCAAGAAGCACGCTCTTGCTTTCTAGAGTCTCTAATACAGAGGGAAACGTGAGTGTGCTCAGAACAAAAGAACTATGTTTCCTACACCCGGACCATATCTAGTTCAACTCTGTTTCTGAAACTGATACAAACCACAGGTCCTCTAACATGCAATGTTTTTCAGTTATGAGCGAGAAACGTGTGGGCTTTGTGAACAATGTAGCTTACTTTGAGCTGAAAAGTGACTGTGTTTACCTGAAACAAAGTCTTGCTTGTAGGAAGACACAGAGCCTGGCATTTAACGCCGTTTCTGAAGGGAAACACACAGCACAGTTCTCATCCATGAAACACACTCTGCTTTAGAGCAAGAAGCACTCTCTTGCTTTCTAGAGTCACTAATCTAGAGGAAAACTCGAGTGTGCTCAGAACAAAAGAACTGTGCTTCCTACACACACAGACCATATCTAGTTCAACTCTGTTTCTGAAACTGATACAAACCACAGGTCCTCTAAATTGCATTGATTTTCAGTTAAGAGTGAGAAACGTGTGAGCTTCATGAACAATGTAGCTTCTTTGAGCTGAAAAGTGACTGTGTTTACCTGAAACGAAGTTTTGCTTGTAGGAAGACACAGAGCCTGGCATTTAACTCCGCTTCTGAAGGGAAACACACAGCACAGATCTCATCCATGAAACACACTCTGCTTTAGAGCAAGAAGCAGGCTCTTGCTTTCTAGAGTCTCTAATACAGAGGGAAACGTGTGTGTGCTCAGAACAAAAGAACTGTGTTTCCTACACACACGGACCATATCTAGGTCAATCTGTTTCTGAAAATGATACAAACCACAGGTCCTCCAAAATCCAATGCTTTTCAGTTAAGAGCTTGAAACATGTGAGCTTCGTGAACAATGTAGCTTCCATTGAGCTGAAAAGTGACTGCATGTAACTGAAAAGATGTCTTGCTTATAGTAAGACACAGAGCCTGGCATTTAACTCCGTTTCTGAATGGAAACACACAGCACAGATCTCATCCATAAAACACACTCTGCTTTAGAGCAAGAAGCACGCTCTTGCTTTCTAGAGTCTCTAATACAGAGGGAAATGTGAGTGTGCTCAGAACAAAAGAACTGTGTTTCCTACACCCGGACCATATCTAATTCAACACTCTTTCTGAAATTGATAGAAACCACAGGTCCTCTAACATGCAATGCTTTTCAGTTATGAGCGAGAAACGTGTGAGCTTTGTGAACAATGTAGCTTACTTTGAGCTGAAAAATGACGGTGTGTACCTGAAACGAAGTCTTGCTTGTAGGAAGACACAGAGCCTGGCATTTAACTCCGTTTCTGAAGGGAAACACACAGCACAGTTCTCATCCATGAAACACACTCTGCTTTAGAGCAAGAAGCACGCTCTTGCTTTCTAGAGTCTCTAATCCAGAGGAAAACGTGAGTGTGCTCAGAACAAAAGAACTGTGTTTCCTACACACACGGACCATATCTAGTTCAACTCTGTTTCTGAAACTGATATAAACCACAGGTCCTCTAAAATCCAATGCTTTTCAGTTAAGAGCGAGAAACGTGTGAGCTTCGTGAACTATGTAGCTTCCTTTGAGCTGAAAAGTGACTGCGTTTTCCTGAAACGAAGTCTTGCTTGTAGGAAGACACAGAGCCTGGCATTTAACTCCGTTTCTGAAGGGAAACACACAGCACAGTTCTCATCCATGAAACACACTCTGCTTTAGAGCAAGAAGCAAACTCTTGCTTTCCAGAGTCTCTAATACAGAGGGAAACATGAGTGTGCTCTGAACAAAAGAATTGTGTTTCCTACACACGGACCATATTTAGTTCAACTCTGTTTCTGAAACTGATACAAAGCACAGGTCCTCTAACATCCAATGCTTTTCATTTAAGAGCGAGAAACGTATGAGCTTTCTGAACAATGTGGCTTCATTTGAGCTAAAAAGTGACTGTGTTTACCTGAAACAAAGTCTTGCTTGTAGGAAGACACAGAGCCTGGCATTTAACTCCATTTCTGAAGGGAAACACACAGCACAGTTCTCATCCATGAAATACACTCTGCTTTAGAGCAAGAGGCACGAACTTGCTTTCTAGAGTTTCTAATGCAGAGGGAAAAGTGAGTGTGCTCAGAAGAAAAGAACTGTGTTTCCTACACACACGGACCACATCTAGTTCAACTCTGTTTCTGAAACTGATACAAACTACATGTCCTCTAACATCCAATGCTTTTCAGTTAAGTGCGAGACACTTGTGAGCTTCGTGAACAATGTAGCTTCGTTTGAGCTGAAAAGTGACTGCGTTTACCTGAAATGAAGTCTTGCTTGTAGGAAGACACAGAGCCTGGCATTTAAATCCGTTTCTGAATGGAATCACACAGCACAGTTCTCATCCATGAAACACACTCTGCTTTAGAGAAAGAAGCACACTCTTGCTTTCTAGAGTCTCTAATACAGAGGGAAACATGAGTGTGCTCAGAACAAAAGAACTGTGTTTCCTACACACAAAGACCATATCTAGTTCAACTCTGTTTCTGAAACTGATATAAACCACAGGTCCTCCAAAATCCAATGCTTTTCAGTTAAGAGCGAGAAACGTGTGAGCTTCGTGAACAATGTAGCTTCCATTAAGCTGAAAAGTGACTGCATGTAACTGAATCGATGTCTTGCTTATAGTAAGACACAGAGCCTGGCATTTAACTCCGTTTCTGAATGGAAAAACACAGCACAGATCTCTTCCATAAAACACACTCTGCTTTAGAGCAAGAAGCATGCTCTTGCTTTCTAGAGTCTCTAATACAGAGGGACATGTGAGTGTGCTCAGAACAAAAGAACTGTGTTTCCTACACCCGGAACATATCTAATTCAACTCTGTTTCTGAAATTGATACAAACCACAGGTCCTCTAACATGCAATGCTTTTCAGTTATGAGCGAGAAACGTGTGAGCTTTCTGAACAATGTAGCTTCATTTGAGCTGGAAAGTGACTGTGTTCACCTGAAACGAAGTCTTGCTTGTAGGAAGACACAGAGCCTGGCATTTAACTCCATTTCTGAAGGGAAACACACAGCACAGTTCTCATCCATGAAATACACTCTGCTTTAGAGCAAGAGGCACGAACTTGCTTTCTAGAGTCTCTAATGCAGAGGGAAAAGTGAGTGTGCTCAGAAGAAAAGAACTGTGTTTCCTACATACACAGACCACATCTAGTTCAACTCTTTTTCTGAAACTGATACAAACTACAGGTCCTCTAACATCCAATGCTTTTCAGTTAAGTGCGAGACACTTGTGAGCTTCGTGAACAATGTAGCTTACTTTGAGCTGAAAAGTGACTGCGTTTACCTGAAATGAAGTCTTGCTTGTAGGAAGACACAGAGCCTGGCATTTAAATCCGTTTCTGAATGGAATCACACAGCACAGTTCTGATCCATGAAACACACTCTGCTTTAGAGCAAGAAGCACGCTCTTGCTTTCTAGAGTCTCTAATCCAGAGGAAAATGTGAGTGTACTCAGAACAAAAGAACTGTGTTTCCTACACACACAGACCATATCTAGTTCAACTCTGTCTCTGAACCTGATATAAACCACAGGTCCTCTAAAATCCAATGCTTTTCAGTTAAGAGTGAGAAACGTGTGAGCTTCGTGAACTATGTAGCTTCCTTTGAGCTGAATTGTACCTGCATTTATCTGAAACGATGTCTTGCTTGTAGGAAGGCACAGAGCCTGGCATTTAACTCCGTTTCTGAATGGAAACACACAGCACAGATCTCATCCATGAAACACACTCTGCTTTAGAGCAAGAAGCACGCTCTTGCTTTCTAGAGTCTCTAATACAGAGGGAAACGTGAGTGTGCTCAGAACAAAAGAACTATGTTTCCTACACCCGGACCATATCTAGTTCAACTCTGTTTCTGAAACTGATACAAACCACAGGTCCTCTAACATGCAATGTTTTTCAGTTATGAGCGAGAAACATGTGGGCTTTGTGAACAATGTAGCTTACTTTGAGCTGAAAAGTGACTGTGTTTACCTGAAACAAAGTCTTGCTTGTAGGAAGACACAGAGCCTGGCATTTAACGCCGTTTCTGAAGGGAAACACACAGCACAGTTCTCATCCATGAAACACACTCTGCTTTAGAGCAAGAAGCACTCTCTTGCTTTCTAGAGTCACTAATCTAGAGGAAAACTCGAGTGTGCTCAGAACAAAAGAACTGTGCTTCCTACACACACAGACCATATCTAGTTCAACTCTGTTTCTGAAACTGATACAAACCACAGGTCCTCTAAATTGCATTGATTTTCAGTTAAGAGTGAGAAACGTGTGAGCTTCATGAACAATGTAGCTTCTTTGAGCTGAAAAGTGACTGTGTTTACCTGAAACGAAGTTTTGCTTGTAGGAAGACACAGAGCCTGGCATTTAACTCCGCTTCTGAAGGGAAACACACAGCACAGATCTCATCCATGAAACACACTCTGCTTTAGAGCAAGAAGCAGGCTCTTGCTTTCTAGAGTCTCTAATACAGAGGGAAACGTGTGTGTGCTCAGAACAAAAGAACTGTGTTTCCTACACACACGGACCATATCTAGGTCAATCTGTTTCTGAAAATGATACAAACCACAGGTCCTCCAAAATCCAATGCTTTTCAGTTAAGAGCTTGAAACATGTGAGCTTCGTGAACAATGTAGCTTCCATTGAGCTGAAAAGTGACTGCATGTAACTGAAAAGATGTCTTGCTTATAGTAAGACACAGAGCCTGGCATTTAACTCCGTTTCTGAATGGAAACACACAGCACAGATCTCATCCATAAAACACACTCTGCTTTAGAGCAAGAAGCACGCTCTTGCTTTCTAGAGTCTCTAATACAGAGGGAAATGTGAGTGTGCTCAGAACAAAAGAACTGTGTTTCCTACACCCGGACCATATCTAATTCAACACTCTTTCTGAAATTGATAGAAACCACAGGTCCTCTAACATGCAATGCTTTTCAGTTATGAGCGAGAAACGTGTGAGCTTTGTGAACAATGTAGCTTACTTTGAGCTGAAAAATGACGGTGTGTACCTGAAACGAAGTCTTGCTTGTAGGAAGACACAGAGCCTGGCATTTAACTCCGTTTCTGAAGGGAAACACACAGCAGAGTGCTCATCCATGAAACACACTCTGCTTTAGAGCAAGAAGCACGCTCTTGCTTTCTAGAGTCTCTAATCCAGAGGAAAATGTGAGTGTGCTCAGAACAAAAGAACTGTGTTTCCTACACACACGGACCATATCTAGTTCAACTCTGTTTCTGAAACTGATATATATCACAGGTTCTCTAAAATCCAATGCTTTTCAGTTAAGAGCGAGAAATGTGTGAGCTTCGTGAACTATGTAGCTTCCTTTGAGCTGAAAAGTGACTGCGTTTTCCTGAAACGAAGTCTTGCTTGTAGGAAGACACAGAGCCTGGCATTTAACTCCGTTTCTGAAGGGAAACACCAGGACAGTTCTCATCCATGAAACACACTCTGCTTTAGAGCAAGAAGCAGTCTCTTGCTTTCCAGAGTCTCTAATGCAGAGGGAAAAGTGAGTGTGCTCAGAACAAAAGAACAGTGTTTCCTACACACACGGACCACATCTAGTTCAACTCTGTTTCTGAAACTGATGGAAACCACAGGTCCTCTAACATCCAATGCTTTTCAGTTAAGAGCGAGAAACGTGTGAGCTTCGTGAACAATATAGCTTCCTTTGAGCTAAAATGTGACTGCATTTATCTGAAACGATGTCTTGCTTATAGTAAGACACAGAGCCTGGCATTTAACTCCGTTTCTGAACGGAAACACACAGCACAGATCTCATCCATGAAACACACTCTGCTTTAGAGCAAGAAGCACGCTCTTGCTTTCTAGAGTCTCTAATCCAGAGGAAAACGTGAGTGTGCTCAGAACAAAAGAACTGTGTTTCCTACACACAGAGACCATATCTAGTTCAACTCTGTTTCGGAAACTGATATAAACCACAGGTCCTCTAAAATCCAATGCTTTTCAATTAAGAGTGAGAAACGTGTGAGCTTCGTGAACTATGTAGCTTTGTTTGAGCTGAAAAGTTACTGCATTTATCTGAAACGATGTCTTTCTTATAGTAATACACAGAGCCTGGAATTTAACTCCGTTTCTGAAGGGAAACACACAGCACAGTTCTCATCCATGAAACACACTCTGCTTTAGAGCAAGAATCATGCTCTTCCTTTCTAGAATCTCTAATACAGAGGGAAACGTGAGAGTGCTCAGAATAAAAGAACAGTGTTTCCTACACACACGGACCATATCTAGTTCACCTCTGTTTCTGAAACTGATACAAAGCACAGGTCCTCTAACATCCAATTCTTTTCTGTTAAGAGGGAGAAACATGTGAGCTTTGTGAACAATGTAGCTTCGTTTGAGCTGAAAAGTGACTGCTTTTACCTGAAAGGAAGTCTTGCTTGTAGGAAGACACAGAGCCTGGCATTTAACTCTGTTTCTGAAGGGAAACACACAGCATACTTCTCATCCATGAAACACACTCTGCTTTAGAGCAATAAGCACACTTTTGCTTTCCAGAGTCTCTAATACAGAGGGAAACGTGAGTGTGCTCAGAACAAAAGAACAGTGTTTCCTACACACACGGACCATATCTAGTTCAACTCTGTTTCTGAAACTGAGAGAAACCACAGGTCCTCTAAAATCCAATGCTTTTCAGTTAAGAGCGAGAAACGTGTGAGCTTCATGAACAATATAGCTTCCTTTGAGCTGAAATGTGACTGCATTTATCTGAAACGATGTCTTGCTTATAGTAAGACACAGAGCCTGACATTTAACTCCGTTTCTGAACGGAAACACACAGCACAGATCTCATCCATGAAACACACTCTGCTTTAGAGCAAGAAGCACGCTCTTGCTTTCTAGAGTCTCTAATCCAGAGGAAAACGTGAGTGTGCTCAGAACAAAAGAACTGTGTTTCCTACACAGAGAGACCATATCTAGTTCAACTCTGTTTCTGAAACTGATATAAACCACAGGTCCTCTAATATGCAATGGTTTTCAGTTAAGAGTGAGAAACGTGTGAGCTTCATGAACAATGTAGCTTCTTTGAGCTGAAAAGTGACTGCATTTATCTGAAACGAAGTATTGCTTGTAGGAAGACACAGAGCCTGGCATTTAACTCCGTTTCTGAAGGGAAACACACAGCACAGTTCTCATCCATGAAACACACTCTGCTTTAGAGCAAGAATCATGCTCTTCCTTTCTAGAATCTCTAATACAGAGGGAAACGTGAGTGTGCTCAGAATAAAAGAACTGTGTTTCCTACACACACGGACCATATCTAGTTCAACTCTGTTTCTGAAACTGATACAAAGCACAGGTCCTCTAACATCCAATTCTTTTCTGTTAAGAGGGAGAAACATGTGAGCTTTGTGAACAATGTAGCTTCCTTTGAGCTGAAAACTGACTGCATTTTCCTGAAACGAAGTCTTGCTTGTAGGAAGACACAGAGCCTGGCATTTAACTCCGTTTCTGAATGGAAACACACAGCACAGATCTCATCCATAAAACACACTCTGCTTTAGAGCAAGAAGCATGCTCTTGCTTTCTAGAGTCTCTAATACAGAGGGAAATGTGAGTGTGCTCAGAACAAAAGAACTGTGTTTCCTACACCCGGACCATATCTAATTCAACACTCTTTCTGAAATTGATAGAAACCACAGGTCCTCTAACATGCAATGCTTTTCAGTTATGAGCGAGAAACGTGTGAGCTTTGTGAACAATGTAGCTTACTTTGAGCTGAAAAATGACGGTGTGTACCTGAAACGAAGTCTTGCTTGTAGGAAGACACAGAGCCTGGCATTTAACTCCGTTTCTGAAGGGAAACACACAGCAGAGTGCTCATCCATGAAACACACTCTGCTTTAGAGCAAGAAGCACGCTCTTGCTTTCTAGAGTCTATAATCCAGAGGAAAATGTGAGCGTGCTCAGAACAAAAGAACTGTGTTTCCTACACACACGGACCATATCTAGTTAAACTCTGTTTCTGAAACTGATATAAATCACAGGTCCTCTAAAATCCAATGCTTTTCAGTTAAGAGCGAGAAATGTGTGAGCTTCGTGAACTATGTAGCTTCCTTTGAGCTGAAAAGTGACTGCGTTTTCCTGAAACGAAGTCTTGCTTGTAGGAAGACACAGAGCCTGGCATTTAACTCCGTTTCTGAAGGGAAACACCAGGACAGTTCTCATCCATGAAACACACTCTGCTTTAGAGCAAGAAGCAGTCTCTTGCTTTCCAGAGTCTCTAATGCAGAGGGAAAAGTGAGTGTGCTCAGAAGAAAAGAACTGTGTGTCCTACATACACGGACCACATCTAGTTCAACTCTGTTTCTGAAACTGATGGAAACCACAGGTCCTCTAACATCCAATGCTTTTCAGTTAAGAGCGAGAAACGTGTGAGCTTCGTGAACAATATAGCTTCCTTTGAGCTAAAATGTGACTGCATTTATCTGAAACGATGTCTTGCTTATAGTAAGACACAGAGCCTGGCATTTAACTCCGTTTCTGAACGGAAACACACAGCACAGTTCTCATCCATGAAACACACTCTGCTTTAGAGCAATAAGCACGATCTTGCTTTCCAGAATCTCTAATACAGAGGGAAACGTGAGAGTGCTCAGAATAAAAGAACTGTGTTTCCTACACACACGGACCATATCTAGTTCAACTCTGTTTCTGAAACTGATACAAAGCACAGGTCCTCTAACATCCAAAGCTTTTCATTTAAGAGCGAGAAACGTGTGAGCTTTCTGAACAATGTAGCTTCATTTGAGCTGAAAAGTGACTGTGTTTACCTGAAACGAAGTCTTGCTTGTAGGAAGACACAGAGCCTGGCATTTAACTCCGTTTCTGAAGGGAAACACACAGCACAGTTCTCATCCATGAAACACACTCTGCTTTAGAGCAAGAAGCATGCTCTTCCTTTCTAGAATCTCTAATACAGAGGGAAACGTGAGAGTGCTCAGAATAAAAGAACTGTGTTTCCTACACACACGGACCATATCTAGTTCAACTCTGTTTCTGAAACTGATACAAAGCACAGGTCCTCTAACATCCAATTCTTTTCTGTTAAGAGGGAGAAACATGTGAGCTTTGTGAACAATGTAGCTTCCTTTGAGCTGAAAACTGACTGCATTTTCCTGAAATGAAGTCTTGCTTGTAGGAAGACACAGAGCCTGGCATTTAACTCCGTTTCTGAATGGAAACACACAGCACAGATCTCATCCATAAAACACACTCTGCTTTAGAGCAAGAAGCATGCTCTTGCTTTCTAGAGTCTCTAATACAGAGGGAAATGTGAGTGTGCTCAGAACAAAAGAACTGTGTTTCCTACACCCGGACCATATCTAATTCAACACTCTTTCTGAAATTGATAGAAACCACAGGTCCTCTAACATGCAATGCTTTTCAGTTATGAGCGAGAAACGTGTGAGCTTTGTGAACAATGTAGCTTACTTTGAGCTGAAAAATGACGGTGTGTACCTGAAACGAAGTCTTGCTTGTAGGAAGACACAGAGCCTGGCATTTAACTCCGTTTCTGAAGGGAAACACACAGCAGAGTGCTCATCCATGAAACACACTCTGCTTTAGAGCAAGAAGCACGCTCTTGCTTTCTAGAGTCTCTAATCCAGAGGAAAATGTGAGTGTGCTCAGAACAAAAGAACTGTGTTTCCTACACACACGGACCATATCTAGTTAAACTCTGTTTCTGAAACTGATATAAATCACAGGTCCTCTAAAATACAATGCTTTTCAGTTAAGAGCGAGAAATGTGTGAGCTTCGTGAACTATGTAGCTTCCTTTGAGCTGAAAAGTGACTGCGTTTTCCTGAAACGAAGTCTTGCTTGTAGGAAGACACAGAGCCTGGCATTTAACTCCGTTTCTGAAGGGAAACACCAGGACAGTTCTCATCCATGAAACACACTCTGCTTTAGAGCAAGAAGCAGTCTCTTGCTTTCCAGAGTCTCTAATGCAGAGGGAAAAGTGAGTGTGCTCAGAAGAAAAGAACTGTGTGTCCTACACACACGGACCACATCTAGTTCAACTCTGTTTCTGAAACTGATGGAAACCACAGGTCCTCTAACATCCAATGCTTTTCAGTTAAGAGCGAGAAACGTGTGAGCTTCGTGAACAATATAGCTTCCTTTGAGCTAAAATGTGACTGCATTTATCTGAAACGATGTCTTGCTTATAGTAAGACACAGAGCCTGGCATTTAACTCCGTTTCTGAACGGAAACACACAGCACAGATCTCATCCATGAAACACACTCTGCTTTAGAGCAAGAAGCACGCTCTTGCTTTCTAGAGTCTCTAATCCAGAGGAAAACGTGACGGTGCTCAGAACAAAAGAACTGTGTTTCCTACACACAGAGACCATATCTAGTTCAACTCTGTTTCTGAAACTGATATAAACCACAGGTCCTCTAAAATCCAATGCTTTTCAGTTAAGAGTGAGAAACGTGTGAGCTTCGTGAACTATGTAGCTTCCTTTGAGCTGAAAAGTGATTGCGTTTACCTGAAACGAAGTCTGGCTTGTAGGAAGACACAGAGCCTGGCATTTAACTCCGTTTCTGAAGGGAAACACACAGCACAGTTCTCATCCATGAAACACACTCTGCTTTAGAGCAATAAGCACGATCTTGCTTTCCAGAGTCTCTAATACAGAGGGAAACATGAGTGTGCTCAGAACAAAAGAACTGTGTTTCCTACACACACGGACCATATCTACTTAGACTCTGTTTCTGAAACTGATACAAACCACAGGTCCTCTAACATGCAATGGTTTTCAGTTAAGAGTGAGAAACGTGTGAGCTTCATGAACAATGTAGCTTCTTTGAGCTGAAAAGTGACTGCATTTATCTGAAACGAAGTATTGCTTGTAGGAAGACACAGAGCCTGGCATTTAACTCCGTTTCTGAAGGGAAACACACAGCACAGTTCTCATCCATGAAACACACTCTGCTTTAGAGCAATAAGCACGATCTTGCTTTCCAGAGTCTCTAATACAGAGGGAAACATGAGTGTGCTCAGAACAAAAGAACTGTGTTTCCTACACACACGGACCATATCTACTTCGACTCTGTTTCTGAAACTGATACAAACCACAGGTCCTCTAACATGCAATGGTTTTCAGTTAAGAGTGAGAAACGTGTGAGCTTCATGAACAATGTAGCTTCTTTGAGCTGAAAAGTGACTGCATTTATCTGAAACGAAGTATTGCTTGTAGGAAGACACAGAGCCTGGCATTTAACTCCGTTTCTGAAGGGAAACACACAGCACAGTTCTCATCCATGAAACACACTCTGCTTTAGAGCAATAAGCACGATCTTGCTTTCCAGAATCTCTAATACAGAGGGAAACGTGAGAGTGCTCAGAATAAAAGAACTGTGTTTCCTACACACACGGACCATATCTAGTTCAACTCTGTTTCTGAAACTGATACAAAGCACAGGTCCTCTAACATCCAAAGCTTTTCATTTAAGAGCGAGAAACGTGTGAGCTTTCTGAACAATGTAGCTTCATTTGAGCTGAAAAGTGACTGTGTTTACCTGAAACGAAGTCTTGCTTGTAGGAAGACACAGAGCCTGGCATTTAACTCCGTTTCTGAAGGGAAACACACAGCACAGTTCTCATCCATGAAACACACTCTGCTTTAGAGCAAGAATCATGCTCTTCCTTTCTAGAATCTCTAATACAGAGGGAAACGTGAGAGTGCTCAGAATAAAAGAACTGTGTTTCCTACACACACGGACCATATCTAGTTCAACTCTGTTTCTGAAACTGATACAAAGCACAGGTCCTCTAACATCCAATTCTTTTCTGTTAAGAGGGAGAAACATGTGAGCTTTGTGAACAATGTAGCTTCCTTTGAGCTGAAAACTGACTGCATTTTCCTGAAACGAAGTCTTGCTTGTAGGAAGACACAGAGCCTGGCATTTAACTCCATTTCTGAATGGAAACACACAGCACAGATCTCATCCATAAAACACACTCTGCTTTAGAGCAAGAAGCATGCTCTTGCTTTCTAGAGTCTCTAATACAGAGGGAAATGTGAGTGTGCTCAGAACAAAAGAACTGTGTTTCCTACACCCGGACCATATCTAATTCAACACTCTTTCTGAAATTGATAGAAACCACAGGTCCTCTAACATGCAATGCTTTTCAGTTATGAGCGAGAAACGTGTGAGCTTTGTGAACAATGTAGCTTACTTTGAGCTGAAAAATGACGGTGTGTACCTGAAACGAAGTCTTGCTTGTAGGAAGACACAGAGCCTGGCATTTAACTCCGTTTCTGAAGGGAAACACACAGCAGAGTGCTCATCCATGAAACACACTCTGCTTTAGAGCAAGAAGCACGCTCTTGCTTTCTAGAGTCTCTAATCCAGAGGAAAATGTGAGTGTGCTCAGAACAAAAGAACTGTGTTTTCTACACACACGGACCATATCTAGTTAAACTCTGTTTCTGAAACTGATATAAATCACAGGTCCTCTAAAATCCAATGCTTTTCAGTTAAGAGCGAGAAATGTGTGAGCTTCGTGAACTATGTAGCTTCCTTTGAGCTGAAAAGTGACTGCGTTTTCCTGAAACGAAGTCTTGCTTGTAGGAAGACACAGAGCCTGGCATTTAACTCCGTTTCTGAAGGGAAACACCAGGACAGTTCTCATCCATGAAACACAATCTGCTTTAGAGCAAGAAGCAGTCTCTTGCTTTCCAGAGTCTCTAATGCAGAGGGAAAAGTGAGTGTGCTCAGAAGAAAAGAACTGTGTGTCCTACACACACGGACCACATCTAGTTCAACTCTGTTTCTGAAACTGATGGAAACCACAGGTCCTCTAACATCCAATGCTTTTCAGTTAAGAGTGAGAAACGTGTGAGCTTCATGAACAATGTAGCTTCTTTGAGCTGAAAAGTGACTGCATTTATCTGAAACGAAGTATTGCTTGTAGGAAGACACAGAGCCTGGCATTTAACTCCGTTTCTGAAGGGAAACACACAGCACAGTTCTCATCCATGAAACACACTCTGCTTTAGCGCAATAAGCACGATCTTGCTTTCCAGAGTCTCTAATACAGAGGGAAACATGAGTGTGCTCAGAACAAAAGAACTGTGTTTCCTACACACACGGACCATATCTACTTCGACTCTGTTTCTGAAACTGATACAAACCACAGGTCCTCTAACATGCAATGGTTTTCAGTTAAGAGTGAGAAACGTGTGAGCTTCATGAACAATGTAGCTTCTTTGAGCTGAAAAGTGACTGCATTTATCTGAAACGAAGTATTGCTTGTAGGAAGACACAGAGCCTGGCATTTAACTCCGTTTCTGAAGGGAAACACACAGCACAGTTCTCATCCATGAAACACACTCTGCTTTAGAGCAATAAGCACGATCTTGCTTTCCAGAATCTCTAATACAGAGGGAAACGTGAGAGTGCTCAGAATAAAAGAACTGTGTTTCCTACACACACGGACCATATCTAGTTCAACTCTGTTTCTGAAACTGATACAAAGCACAGGTCCTCTAACATCCAAAGCTTTTCTTTTAAGAGCGAGAAACGTGTGAGCTTTCTGAACAATGTAGCTTCATTTGAGCTGAAAAGTGACTGTGTTTACCTGAAACGAAGTCTTGCTTGTAGGAAGACACAGAGCCTGGCATTTAACTCCATTTCTGAAGGGAAACACACAGCACAGTTCTCATCCATGAAATACACTCTGCTTTAGAGCAATAAGCACGATCTTGCTTTCCAGAGTCTCTAATACAGAGGGAAACATCAGTGTGCTCAGAACAAAAGAACTGTGTTTCCTACACACACGGACCATATCTACTTCGACTCTGTTTCTGAAACTGATACAAACCACAGGTCCTCTAACATCCAATGCTTTTCAGTTAAGTGCGAGACACGTGTGAGCTTCGTGAACTATGTAGCTTTGTTTGAGCTGAAAAGTGACTGCATTTATCTGAAACGATGTCTTTCTTATAGTAATACACAGAGCCTGGAATTTAACTCCGCTTCTGAAGGGAAACACACAGCACAGATCTCATCCATGAAACACACTCTGCTTTAGAGCAAGAAGCAAGCTCTTGTTTTCTAGAGTCTCTAATCCAGAGGAAAACGTGAGTGTGCTCAGAACAAAAGAACTGTGTTTCCTACACACAGAGACCATATCTAGTTCAACTCTGTTTCTGAAACTGATATAAACCACAGGTCCTCTAAAATCCAATGCTTTTCAGTTAAGAGTGAGAAACGTGTGAGCTTCGTGAACTATGTAGCTTCCTTTGAGCTGAATAGTGATTGCGTTTACCTGAAACGAAGTCTTGCTTGTAGGAAGACACAGAGCCTGGCATTTAACTCCGTTTCTGAAGGGAAACACACAGCACAGTTCTCATCCATGAAACACACTCTGCTTTAGAGCAATAAGCACGATCTTGCTTTCCAGAGTCTCTAATACAGAGGGAAACATGAGTGTGCTCAGAACAAAAGAACTGTGTTTCCTACACACACGGACCATATCTACTTAGACTCTGTTTCTGAAACTGATACAAACCACAGGTCCTCTAACATCCAATGCTTTTCAGTTATGTGCGAGACACGTGTGAGCTTCGTGAACTATGTAGCTTTGTTTGAGCTGAAAAGTGACTGCATTTATCTGAAACGATGTCTTTCTTATACTAATACACAGAGCCTGGAATTTAACTCCGCTTCTGAAGGGAAACACACAGCACAGATCTCATCCATGAAACACACTCTGCTTTAGAGCAAGAAGCACGCTCTTGTTTTCTAGAGTCTCTAATCCAGAGGAAAACGTGAGTGTGCTCAGAACAAAAGAACTGTGTTTCCTACACACAGAGACCATATCTAGTTCAACTCTGTTTCTGAAACTGATATAAACCACAGGTCCTCTAAAATCCAATGCTTTTCAATTAAGAGTGAGAAACGTGTGAGCTTCGTGAACTATGTAGCTTTGTTTGAGCCGAAAAGTGACTGCATTTATCTGAAACGATGTCTTTCTTATAGTAATACACAGAGCCTGGAATTTAACTCCGTTTCTGAAGGGAAACACACAGCACAGTTCTCATCCATGAAACACACTCTGCTTTAGAGCAAGAATCATGCTCTTCCTTTCTAGAATCTCTAATACAGAGGGAAACGTGAGAGTGCTCAGAATAAAAGAACTGTGTTTCCTACACACACGGACCATATCTAGTTCACCTCTGTTTCTGAAACTGATACAAAGCACAGGTCCTCTAAAATCCAATGCTTTTCAGTTAAGAGCGAGAAACGTGTGAGCTTCATGAACAATATAGCTTCCTTTGAGCTGAAATGTGACTGCATTTATCTGAAACGATGTCTTGCTTATAGTAAGACACAGAGCCTGGCATTTAACTCCGTTTCTGAACGGAAACACACAGCACAGATCTCATCCATGAAACACACTCTGCTTTAGAGCAAGAAGCACGCTCTTGCTTTCTAGAGTCTCTAATCCAGAGGAAAACGTGAGTGTGCTCAGAACAAAAGAACTGTGTTTCCTACACAGAGAGACCATATCTAGTTCAACTCTGTTTCTGAAACTGATATAAACCACAGGTCCTCTAAAATCCAATGCTTTTCAGTTAAGAGTGAGAAACGTGTGAGCTTCGTGAACTATGTAGCTTCCTTTGAGCTGAATAGTGATTGCGTTTACCTGAAACGAAGTCTTGCTTGTAGGAAGACACAGAGCCTGGCATTTAACTCCGTTTCTGAAGGGAAACACACAGCACAGTTCTCATCCATGAAACACACTCTGCTTTAGCGCAATAAGCACGATCTTGCTTTCCAGAGTCTCTAATACAGAGGGAAACATGAGTGTGCTCAGAACAAAAGAACTGTGTTTCCTACACACACGGACCATATCTACTTCGACTCTGTTTCTGAAACTGATACAAACCACAGGTCCTCTAACATGCAATGGTTTTCAGTTAAGAGTGAGAAACGTGTGAGCTTCATGAACAATGTAGCTTCTTTGAGCTGAAAAGTGACTGCATTTATCTGAAACGAAGTATTGCTTGTAGGAAGACACAGAGCCTGGCATTTAACTCCGTTTCTGAAGGGAAACACACAGCACAGTTCTCATCCATGAAACACACTCTGCTTTAGAGCAATAAGCACGATCTTGCTTTCCAGAATCTCTAATACAGAGGGAAACGTGAGAGTGCTCAGAATAAAAGAACTGTGTTTCCTACACACACGGACCATATCTAGTTCAACTCTGTTTCTGAAACTGATACAAAGCACAGGTCCTCTAACATCCAAAGCTTTTCTTTTAAGAGCGAGAAACGTGTGAGCTTTCTGAACAATGTAGCTTCATTTGAGCTGAAAAGTGACTGTGTTTACCTGAAACGAAGTCTTGCTTGTAGGAAGACACAGAGCCTGGCATTTAACTCCATTTCTGAAGGGAAACACACAGCACAGTTCTCATCCATGAAATACACTCTGCTTTAGAGCAATAAGCACGATCTTGCTTTCCAGAGTCTCTAATACAGAGGGAAACATCAGTGTGCTCAGAACAAAAGAACTGTGTTTCCTACACACACGGACCATATCTACTTCGACTCTGTTTCTGAAACTGATACAAACCACAGGTCCTCTAACATCCAATGCTTTTCAGTTAAGTGCGAGACACGTGTGAGCTTCGTGAACTATGTAGCTTTGTTTGAGCTGAAAAGTGACTGCATTTATCTGAAACGATGTCTTTCTTATAGTAATACACAGAGCCTGGAATTTAACTCCGCTTCTGAAGGGAAACACACAGCACAGATCTCATCCATGAAACACACTCTGCTTTAGAGCAAGAAGCAAGCTCTTGTTTTCTAGAGTCTCTAATCCAGAGGAAAACGTGAGTGTGCTCAGAACAAAAGAACTGTGTTTCCTACACACAGAGACCATATCTAGTTCAACTCTGTTTCTGAAACTGATATAAACCACAGGTCCTCTAAAATCCAATGCTTTTCAGTTAAGAGTGAGAAACGTGTGAGCTTCGTGAACTATGTAGCTTCCTTTGAGCTGAATAGTGATTGCGTTTACCTGAAACGAAGTCTTGCTTGTAGGAAGACACAGAGCCTGGCATTTAACTCCGTTTCTGAAGGGAAACACACAGCACAGTTCTCATCCATGAAACACACTCTGCTTTAGAGCAATAAGCACGATCTTGCTTTCCAGAGTCTCTAATACAGAGGGAAACATGAGTGTGCTCAGAACAAAAGAACTGTGTTTCCTACACACACGGACCATATCTACTTAGACTCTGTTTCTGAAACTGATACAAACCACAGGTCCTCTAACATCCAATGCTTTTCAGTTATGTGCGAGACACGTGTGAGCTTCGTGAACTATGTAGCTTTGTTTGAGCTGAAAAGTGACTGCATTTATCTGAAACGATGTCTTTCTTATACTAATACACAGAGCCTGGAATTTAACTCCGCTTCTGAAGGGAAACACACAGCACAGATCTCATCCATGAAACACACTCTGCTTTAGAGCAAGAAGCACGCTCTTGTTTTCTAGAGTCTCTAATCCAGAGGAAAACGTGAGTGTGCTCAGAACAAAAGAACTGTGTTTCCTACACACAGAGACCATATCTAGTTCAACTCTGTTTCTGAAACTGATATAAACCACAGGTCCTCTAAAATCCAATGCTTTTCAATTAAGAGTGAGAAACGTGTGAGCTTCGTGAACTATGTAGCTTTGTTTGAGCCGAAAAGTGACTGCATTTATCTGAAACGATGTCTTTCTTATAGTAATACACAGAGCCTGGAATTTAACTCCGTTTCTGAAGGGAAACACACAGCACAGTTCTCATCCATGAAACACACTCTGCTTTAGAGCAAGAATCATGCTCTTCCTTTCTAGAATCTCTAATACAGAGGGAAACGTGAGAGTGCTCAGAATAAAAGAACTGTGTTTCCTACACACACGGACCATATCTAGTTCACCTCTGTTTCTGAAACTGATACAAAGCACAGGTCCTCTAAAATCCAATGCTTTTCAGTTAAGAGCGAGAAACGTGTGAGCTTCATGAACAATATAGCTTCCTTTGAGCTGAAATGTGACTGCATTTATCTGAAACGATGTCTTGCTTATAGTAAGACACAGAGCCTGGCATTTAACTCCGTTTCTGAACGGAAACACACAGCACAGATCTCATCCATGAAACACACTCTGCTTTAGAGCAAGAAGCACGCTCTTGCTTTCTAGAGTCTCTAATCCAGAGGAAAACGTGAGTGTGCTCAGAACAAAAGAACTGTGTTTCCTACACAGAGAGACCATATCTAGTTCAACTCTGTTTCTGAAACTGATATAAACCACAGGTCCTCTAAAATCCAATGCTTTTCAGTTAAGAGTGAGAAACGTGTGAGCTTCGTGAACTATGTAGCTTCCTTTGAGCTGAATAGTGATTGCGTTTACCTGAAACGAAGTCTTGCTTGTAGGAAGACACAGAGCCTGGCATTTAACTCCGTTTCTGAAGGGAAACACACAGCACAGTTCTCATCCATGAAACACACTCTGCTTTAGAGCAATAAGCACGCTTTTGCTTTATAGAGTCTCTAATACAGAGGGAAACATGAGTGTGCTCAGAACAAAAGAACTGTGTTTCCTACACACACGGACCATATCTACTTCGACTCTGTTTCTGAAACTGATATAAACAACAGGTCCTCTAACATGCAATGGTTTTCAGTTAACAGTGAGAAACGTGTGAGCTTCATGAACAATGTAGCTTCTTTGAGCTGAAAAGTAACTGCATTTATCTGAAACGAAGTATTGCTTGTAGGAAGACACAGAGCCTGGCATTTAACTCCGTTTCTGAAGGGAAACACACAGCACAGTTCTCCTCCATGAAACACACTCTGCTTTAGAGCAAGAATCATGCTCTTCCTTTCTAGAATCTCTAATACAGAGGGAAACGTGAGAGTGCTCAGAATAAAAGAACTGTGTTTCCTACACACACGGACCATATCTAGTTCAACTCTGTTTCTGAAACTGATACAAAGCACAGGTCCTCTAACATCCAATGCTTTTCATTTAAGAGCGAGAAACTTGTGAGCTTTCTGAACAATGTAGCTTCATTTGAGCTGAAAAGTGACTGTGTTCACCTGAAACGAAGTCTTGCTTTTAGGAAGACACAGAGCCTGGCATTTAACTCCATTTCTGAAGGGAAACACACAGCACAGTTCTCATCCATGAAATACACTCTGCTTTAGAGCAAGAGGCACGAACTTGCTTTCTAGAGTCTCTAATGCAGAGGGAAAAGTGAGTGTGCTCAGAAGAAAAGACGTGTGTTTCCTACACAAACGGACCATATCTAGTTCAACTCTGTTTTTGAAACTGATATAAACCACAGGTCCTCTAAAATCCAATGCTTTTCAGTTAAGAGTGAGAAACGTGTGAGCTTCGTGAACAATATAGCTTCCTTTGAGCTGAAATGTGACTGCATTTATCTGAAACGATGTCTTCCTTATAGTAAGACACAGAGCCTGGCATTTAACTCCGTTTCTGAACGGAAATAAACAGCACAGATCTCATCCATTAAACACACTCTGCTTTAGAGCAAGAAGCACGCTCTTGCTTTCTAGAGTCTCTAATCCAGAGGAAAACGAGAGTGTGCTCAGAACAAAAGAACTGTGTTTCCTACACAAACGGACCATATCTAGTTCAACTCTGTTTCTGAAACTGATATAAACCACAGGTCCTCTAAAATCCAATGCTTTTCAGTTAAGAGTGAGAAACGTGTGAGCTTCGTGAACTATGTAGCTTCCTTTGAGCTGAAAAGTGATTGCGTTTACCTGAAACGAAGTCTTGCTTCTAGGAAGACACAGAGCCTGGCATTTAACTCCGTTTCTGAAGGGAAACAAACAGCATAGTTCTCATCCATGAAACACACTGTGCTTTAGAGCAAGAAGCACGCTCTTGCTTTCTAGAGTCTCTAATACAGAGGGAAACGTGAGTGTGCTCAGAACAAAAGAACTGTGTTTCCTACACACACGGACCATATCTAGTTCAACTCTGTTTGGGAAACTGATACAAACCACAGGTCCTCTAAATTGCATTGATTTTCAGTTAAGAGCGAAAAACATGTGAGCTGCGTGAACAATGTAGCTTCCTTTGAGCTGAAAAGTGACTGCATTTATCTGAAACGATGTCTTTCTTATAGTAATACACAGAGCCTGGAATTTAACTCCCCTTCTGAAGGGAAACACACAGCACAGATCTCATCCATGAAACATACTCTGCTTTAGAGCAAGAAGCAGGCTCTTGCTTTCTAGAGTCTCTAATACAGAGGGAAACGTGAGTGTGCTCAGAACAAAAGAACTGTGTTTCCTACACACGGACCATATCTAGTTCAACTCTGTTTCTGAAACTGATACAAACCACAGGTCCTCTAAAATCCAATGCTTTTCAGTTAAGAGCGAGAAACGTGTGAGCTTCGTGAACAATATAGCTTCCTTTGTGATGAAATGTGACTTCATTTATCTGAAACGATGTCTTGCTTATAGTAAGACAGAGAGCCTGGCATTTAACTCCGTTTCTGAAGGGAAACAAACAGCATAGTGCTCATCCATGAAACACACTGTGCTTTAGAGCAAGAAGCACGCTCTTGCTTTCTAGAGTCTCTAATACAGAGGGAAACGTGAGTGTGCTCAGAACAAAAGAACTGTGTTTCCTACACACACGGACAATATCTAGGTCAACTCTGTTTTTGAAAATGATACAAACCACAGGTCCTCCAAAATCCAATGCTTCTCAGTTAAGAGCGAGAAACGTGTGAGCTTCGTGAACAAAGTAGCTTCCTTTTAGCTGAAATGTGACTGCATGTATCTGAAAAGATGTCTTGCTCATAGTAAGACACAGAGCCTGGCATTTAACTCCGTTTCTGAATGGAAACACACAGCACAGATCTCATCCATAAAACACACTCTGCTTTAGAGCAAGAAGCACGCTCTTGCTTTCTAGAGTCTCTAATACAGAGGGAAATGTGAGTGTGCTCAGAACAAAAGAACTGTGTTTCCTACACCCGGACCATATCTAATTCAACTCTGTTTCTGAAATTGATACAAACCACAGGTCCTCTAACATGCAATGCTTTTCAGTTATGAGCGACAAACGTGTAAGCTTTGTGAACCATGTAGCTTACTTTGAGGTGAAAAATGACGGTGTTTACCTGAAACAAAGTCTTGCTTGTAGGAAGACACAGACCCTGGCATTTAACTCCGTTTCTGAAGGGAAACACACAGCACAGTTCTCATCCATGAAACACACTCTGCTTTAGAGCAAGAAGCACGCTCTTGCTTTCTAGAGTCTCTAATACAGAGGGAAACGTGAGTGTGCTCAGAACAAAAGAACTGTGTTTCCTACACACACGGACCATATCTAGTTCAACTCTGTTTGGGAAACTGATACAAACCACAGGTCCTCTAAATTGCATTGATTTTCAGTTAAGAGCGAAAAACGTGTGAGCTGCGTGAACAATGTAGCTTCCTTTGAGCTGAAAAGTGACTGCATTTATCTGAAACGATGTCTTTCTTATAGTAATACACAGAGCCTGGAATTTAACTCCCCTTCTGAAGGGAAACACACAGCACAGATCTCATCCATGAAACATACTCTGCTTTAGAGCAAGAAGCAGGCTCTTGCTTTCTAGAGTCTCTAATACAGAGGGAAACGTGAGTGTGCTCAGAACAAAAGAACTGTGTTTCCTACACACGGACCATATCTAGTTCAACTCTGTTTCTGAAACTGATACAAACCACAGGTCCTCTAAAATCCAATGCTTTTCAGTTAAGAGCGAGAAACGTGTGAGCTTCGTGAACAATATAGCTTCCTTTGTGATGAAATGTGACTTCATTTATCTGAAACGATGTCTTGCTTATAGTAAGACAGAGAGCCTGGCATTTAACTCCGTTTCTGAAGGGAAACAAACAGCATAGTGCTCATCCATGAAACACACTGTGCTTTAGAGCAAGAAGCACGCTCTTGCTTTCTAGAGTCTCTAATACAGAGGGAAACGTGAGTGTGCTCAGAACAAAAGAACTGTGTTTCCTACACCCGGACCATATCTAATTCAACTCTGTTTCTGAAATTGATACAAACCACAGGTCCTCTAACATGCAATGCTTTTCAGTTATGAGCGACAAACGTGTAAGCTTTGTGAACCATGTAGCTTACTTTGAGGTGAAAAATGACGGTGTTTACCTGAAACAAAGTCTTGCTTGTAGGAAGACACAGAGCCTGGCATTTAACTCCGTTTCTGAAGGGAAACACACAGCACAGTTCTCATCCATGAAACACACTGTGCTTTAGAGCAAGAAGCACGCTCTTGCTTTCTAGAATCTCTAATCCAGAGGAAAACGTGAGTGTGCTCAGAACAAAAGAACTGTGTTTCCTACACACAGGGATCATATCTAGTTCAACTCTGTTTCTGAAACTGATATAAACCACAGGTCCTCTAAAATCCAATGCTTTTCAGTTAAGAGTGAGAAACGTGTGAGCTTCGTGAACTATGTAGCTTCCTTTGAGCTGAAAAGTGACTGCGTTTTCCTGAAACGAAGTCTTGCTTGTAGGAAGACACAGAGCCTGACATTTAACTCTGTTTCTGAAGGGAAACACACAGCACAGTTCTTATCCATGAAACACACTCTGCTTTAGAGCAAGAAGCACGCTCTTGCATTCCAGAGTCTCTAATACAGAGGGAAACATGAGTGTGCTCTGAACAAAAGAAATGTGTTTCCTACACACACGGACCATATTTAGTTCAACTCTGTTTCTGAAACTGATACAAAGCACAGGTCCTCTAACATCCAATGCTTTTCATTGAAGAGCGAGAAACGTGTGAGCTTTCTGAACAATGTAGCTTCATTTGAGCTGAAAAGTGAATGTGTTTACCTGAAACGAAGTCTTGCTTATAGTAAGACACAGAGCCTGGCATTTAACTCCGTTTCTGAATGGAAAAACACAGCACAGATCTCTTCCATAAAACACACTCTGCTTTAGAGCAAGAAGCATGCTCTTGCTTTCTAGAGTCTCTAATACAGAGGGACATGTGAGTGTGCTCAGAACAAAAGAACTGTGTTTCCTACACCCGGACCATATCTAATTCAACTCTGTTTCTGAAATTGATACAAACCACATGTCCTCTAACATGCAATTCTTTTCAGTTATGAGCGAGAAACGTGTGAGCTTTCTGAACAATGTAGCTTCATTTGAGCTGAAAAGTGACTGTGTTCACCTGAAACGAAGTCTTGCTTGTAGGAAGACACAGAGCCTGGCATTTAACTCTATTTCTGAAGGGAAACACACAGCACAGTTCTCATCCATGAAATACACTCGGCTTTAGAGCAAGAGGCACGAACTTGCTTTCTAGAGTCTCTAATGCAGAGGGAAAAGTGAGTGTGCTCAGAAGAAAAGAACTGTGTTTCCTACATACACAGACCACATCTAGTTCAACTCTGTTTCTGAAACTGATACAAACTACAGGTCCTCTAACATCCAATGCTTTTCAGTTAAGTGCGAGACACTTGTGAGCTTCGTGAACACTGTAGCTTACTTTGAGCTGAAAAGTGACTGCGTTTACCTGAAATGAAGTCTTGCTTGTAGGAAGACACAGAGCCTGGCATTTAAATCTGTTTCTGAATGGAATCACACAGCACAGTTCTGATCCATGAAACACACTCTGCTTTAGAGCAAGAAGCATGCTCTTGCTTTCTAGAGTCTCTAATCCAGAGGAAAATGTGAGTGTACTCAGAACAAAAGAACTGTGTTTCCTACACACACAGACCATATCTAGTTCAACTCTGTTTCTGAACCTGATATAAACCACAGGTCCTCTAAAATCCAATGCTTTTCAGTTAAGAGTGAGAAACGTGTGAGCTTCGTGAACTATGTAGCTTCCTTTGAGCTGAAAAGTGACTGTGTTTTCCTGAAACGAAGTCTTGCTTGTAGGAAGACACAGAGCCTGGCATTTAACTCCGTTTCTGAGGGGAAACATCCAGCATAGTTCTCATCCATGAAACACAGTGTGCATTAAAGCAAGAAGCACGCTCTTGCTTTCTAGAGTCTCTAATACAGAGGGAAACGTGAGTGTGCTCAGAACAAAAGAACTGTGTTACCTACACACACGGACCATATCCAGGTCAACTCTGTTTTTGAAAATGATACACACCACAGGTCCTCTAAAATCCAATGCTTTTCAGTTAAGAGCGAGAAATGTGTGAGCTTCGTGAACAATGTAGCTTCCTTTGAGCTGAATTGTACCTGCATTTATCTGAAACGATGTCTTGCTTGTAGGAAGACACAGAGCCTGGAATTTAACTCCGTTTCTGAACGGAAACACACAGCACAGATCTCATCCATGAAACACACTCTGCTTTAGAGCAAGAAGCACGCTTTTGCTTTCTAGAGTCTCCAATACAGAGGGAAACGTGAGTGTGCTCAGAACAAAAGAACTGTGTTTCCTACACACACAGACCATATCTAGTTCGACTCTGTTTCTGAAACTGATACAAACCACAGGACCTCTAACATGCAATGCTTTTCAGTTATGAGCAAGAAACCTGTGAGATTTGTGAACAATGTAGCTTACTTTGAGCTGAAAATTGACTGCATTTACCTGAAACGAAGTCTTGCTTGTAGGAAGACACAGAGCCTGGCATTTAACTCCGTTTCCTAAGGGAAACAAACAGCATAGTGCTCATCCATGAAACACACTATGATTTAGAGCAAGAAGCACGCTCCTGCTTCCTAGAATCTCTAATACAGAGGGAAACGTGAGTGTGCTCAGAACAAAAGAACTGTGTTTCCTACACACACGGACCATATCTAGGTCAACTCTGTTTCTGAAAATGATACAAACCACAGGTCCTCCAAAATCCAATGCTTTTCAGTTAAGAGCGAGAAACATGTGAGCTTCCTGAACAATGTAGCTTCCATTGAGCTGAAAAGTGACTGCACGTAACTGAAACGATGTCTTGCTTATAGGAAGACACAGAGCCTGGCATTTAACTCCGTTTCTGAATGGAAACACACAGCACAGATCTCATCCATAAAACACACTCTGCTTTAGAGCAAGAAGCACGCTCTTGCTTTCTAGAGTCTCTAATACAGAGGGAAATGTGAGTGTGCTCAGAACAAAAGAACTGTGTTTCCTACACACACGGACCATATCTAGTTCAACTCTGTTTCTGAAACTGATACAAAGCACAGGTCCTCTCACATCCAATTCTTTTCTGTTAAGAGGGAGAAACGTGTGAGCTTTGTGAACAATGTAGCTTCCTTTGAGCTGAAAAGTGACTGCGTTTACCTGAAATGAATTCTTGCTTATAGTAAGACACAGAGCCTGGCATTTAACTCCGTTTCTGAATGGAAAAACACAGCACAGATCTCTTCCATAAAACACACTCTGCTTTAGAGCAAGAAGCATGCTCTTGCTTTCTAGAGTCTCTAATACAGAGGGACATGTGAGTGTGCTCAGAACAAAAGAACTGTGTTTCCTACACCCGGACCATATCTAATTCAACTCTGTTTCTGAAATTGATACAAACCACATGTCCTCTAACATGCAATGCTTTTCAGTTATGAGCGAGAAACGTGTGAGCTTTCTGAACAATGTAGCTTCATTTGAGCTGAAAAGTGACTGTGTTCACCTGAAACGAAGTCTTGCTTGTAGGAAGACACAGAGCCTGGCATTTAACTCCATTTCTGAAGGGAAACACACAGCGCAGTTCTCATCCATGAAATACA
Source organism: Onychomys leucogaster (assembly GCA_949786385.1). Classification (NCBI taxonomy): domain Eukaryota; kingdom Metazoa; phylum Chordata; class Mammalia; order Rodentia; family Cricetidae; genus Onychomys; species Onychomys leucogaster. The sequence continues at coordinate 51,079 of CATKUP010000461.1, forward strand.
CTCTGCTTTAGAGCAAGAGGCACGAACTTGCTTTCTAGAGTCTCTAATGCAGAGGGAAAAGTGAGTGTGCTCAGAAGAAAAGAACTGTGTTTCCTACATACACAGACCACATCTAGTTCAACTCTGTTTCTGAAACTGATACAAACTACAGGTCCTCTAACATCCAATGCTTTTCAGTTAAGTGCGAGACACTTGTGAGCTTCGTGAACAATGTAGCTTACTTTGAGCTGAAAAGTGACTGCGTTTACCTGAAATGAAGTCTTGCTTGTAGGAAGACACAGAGCCTGGCATTTAAATCCGTTTCTGAATGGAATCACACAGCACAGTTCTGATCCATGAAACACACTCTGCTTTAGAGCAAGAAGCACGCTCTTGCTTTCTAGAGTCTCTAATCCAGAGGAAAATGTGAGTGTACTCAGAACAAAAGAACTGTGTTTCCTACACACACAGACCATATCTAGTTCAACTCTGTTTCTGAACCTGATATAAACCACAGGTCCTCTAAAATCCAATGCTTTTCAGTTAAGAGTGAGAAACGTGTGAGCTTCGTGAACTATGTAGCTTCCTTTGAGCTGAAAAGTGACTGTGTTTTCCTGAAACGAAGTCTTGCTTGTAGGAAGACACAGAGCCTGGCATTTAACTCCGTTTCTGAGGGGAAACATCCAGCATAGTTCTCATCCATGAAACACAGTGTGCATTAAAGCAAGAAGCACGCTCTTGCTTTCTAGAGTCTCTAATACAGAGGGAAACGTGAGTGTGCTCAGAACAAAAGAACTGTGTTACCTACACACACGGACCATATCCAGGTCAACTCTGTTTCTGAAAATGATACACACCACAGGTCCTCTAAAATCCAATGCTTTTCAGTTAAGAGCGAGAAATGTGTGAGCTTCGTGAACAATGTAGCTTCCTTTGAGCTGAATTGTACCTGCATTTATCTGAAACGATGTCTTGCTTGTAGGAAGACACAGAGCCTGGCATTTAACTCAGTTTCTGAACGGAAACACACAGCACAGATCTCATCCATGAAACACACTCTGCTTTAGAACAAGAAGCACGCTCTTGCTTTCTAGAGTCTCTAATACAGAGGGAAACGTGAGTGTGCTCAGAACAAAAGAACTATGTTTTCTACACCCGGACCATATCTAGTTCAACTCCGTTTCTGAAACTGATACAAACCACAGGTCCTCTAACCTGCAATGTTTTTCAGTTATGAGCGAGAAACGTGTGGGCTTTGTGAACAATGTAGCTTACTTTGAGCTGAAAATTGACTGTGTTTACCTGAAACAAAGTCTTGCTTTTAGGAAGACACAGAGCCTGGCATTTAACGCCATTTCTGAAGGGAAACACACAGCACAGTTCTCATCCATGAAACACACTCTGCTTTAGAGCAAGAAGCACTCTCTTGCTTTCTAGAGTCACTAATCTAGAGGAAAACTCGAGTGTGCTCAGAACAAAAGAACTGTGCTTCCTACACACACAGACCATATCTAGTTCAACTCTGTTTCTGAAACTGATACAAACCACAGGTCCTCTAAATTGCATTGATTTTCAGTTAAGAGCGAGAAACGTGTGAGCTGCGTGAACAATGTAGCTTCCTTTGAGCTGAAAAGTGACTGAATTTATCTGAAACGATGTCTTTCTCATAGTAATACACAGACCCTGGAATTTAACTCCGCTTCTGAAGGGAAACACACAGCACAGATCTCATCCATGAAACACACTCTGCTTTAAAGCAAGAAGCAGGCTCTTGCTTTCTAGAGTCTCTAATACAGAGGGAAACGTGAGTGTGCTCAGAACAAAAGAACTGTGTTTCCTACACACACGGACCATATCTAGGTCAACTCTGTTTCTGAAAATGATACAAACCACAGGTCCTCCAAAATCCAATGCTTTTCAGTTAAGAGCGAGAAACATGTGAGCTTCGTGAACAATGTAGCTTACTTTGAGCTGAAAAATGACGGTGTTTACCTGAAACGAAGTCTTGCTTGTAGGAAGACACAGAGCCTGGCATTTAACTCCGTTTCTGAAGGGAAACACACAGGACAGTTCTCATCCATGAAACACACTCTGCTTTAGAGCAAGAAGCAGTCTCTTGCTTTCCAGAGTCTCTAATGCAGAGGGAAAAGTGAGTGTGCTCAGAAGAAAAGAACTGTGTTTCCTACACACACGGACCACATCTAGTTCAACTCTGTTTCTGAAACTGATGGAAACCACAGGTCCTCTAACATCCAATGCTTTTCAGTTAAGAGCGAGAAACGTGTGAGCTTCGTGAACAATATAGCTTCCTTTGAGCTAAAATGTGACTGCATTTATCTGAAACGATGTCTTGCTTATAGTAAGACACAGAGCCTGGCATTTAACTCCGTTTCTGAACGGAAACACAAAGCACAGATCTCATCCATGAAACACACTCTGCTTTAGAGCAAGAAGCACGCTCTTGCTTTCTAGAGTCTCTAATCCAGAGGAAAACGTGAGTGTGCTCAGAACAAAAGAACTGTGTTTCCTACACACAGAGACCATATCTAGTTCAACTCTGTTTCTGAAACTGATATAAACCACAGGTCCTCTAAAATCCAATGCTTTTCAGTTAAGAGTGAGAAACGTGTGAGCTTCGTGAACTATGTAGCTTCCTTTGAGCTGAAAAGTGATTGCGTTTACCTGAAACGAAGTCTTGCTTGTAGGAAGACACAGAGCCTGGCATTTAACTCCGTTTCTGAAGGGAAACACACAGCACAGTTCTCATCCATGAAACACACTCTGCTTTAGAACAATAAGCACGATCTTGCTTTCCAGAGTCTCTAATACAGAGGGAAACATGAGTGTGCTCAATACAAAAGAACTGTGTTTCCTACACACACGGACCATATCTACTTCGACTCTGTTTCTGAAACTGATACAAACAACAGGTCCTCTAACATGCAATGGTTTTCAGTTAAGAGTGAGAAACGTGTGAGCTTCATGAACAATGTAGCTTCTTTGAGCTGAAAAGTGACTGCATTTATCTGAAAGGAAGTATTGCTTGTAGGAAGACACAGAGCCTGGCATTTAACTCCGTTTCTGAAGGGAAACACACAGCACAGTTCTCATCCATGAAACACACTCTGCTTTAGAGCAAGAATCATGCTCTTCCTTTCTAGAATCTCTAATACAGAGGGAAACGTGAGAGTGCTCAGAATAAAAGAACTGTGTTTCCTACACACGGACCATATCTAGTTCACCTCTGTTTCTGAAACTGATACAAAGCACAGGTCCTCTAACATCCAATTCTTTTCTGTTAAGAGGGAGAAACATGTGAGCTTTGTGAACAATGTAGCTTCCTTTGAGCTGAAAAGTGACTGCTTTTACCTGAAAGGAAATCTTGCTCGTAGGAAGACACACAGCCTGGCATTTAACTCCGTTTCTGAAGGGAAACACACAGCATAGTTCTCATCCATGAAACACACTGTGCTTTAGAGCAAGAAGCACGCTCTTGCTTTCTAGAGTATCTAATACAGAGGGAAACGTGAGTGTGCTCAGAACAAAAGAACAGTGTTTCCTACACACAAGGACCATATCTAGTTCAACTCTGTTTCTGAAACTGATACAAACCACAGGTCCTCTAAAATCTAATGCTTTTCATTTAAGAGCGAGAAACGTGTGAGCTTCATGAACAATATAGCATCTTTTGAGCTGAAATGTGACTGCATTTATCTGAAACGATGTCTTGCTTATAGTAAGACACAGAGCCAGGTATTTAACTCCGTTTCTGAACGGAAACACACAGCACAGATCTCATCCATGAAACACACTCTGCTTTAGAGCAAGAAGCACGCTCTTGCTTTCTAGAGTCTCTAATACAGAGGGAAACCTGAGTGTGCTCAGAACAAAAGAACTGTGTTTCCTACACACACGGACCATATCTAGGTCAACTCTGTTTCTGAAAATGATACAAACCACAGGTCCTCCAAAATCCAATGCTTTTCAGTTAAGAGCGAGAAACATGTGAGCTTCGTGAACAATGTAGCTTCCATTGAGCTGAAAAGTGACTGCACGTAACTGAAAAGATGTCTTGCTTATAGTAAGACACAGAGCCTGGCATTTAACTCCGTTTCTGAATGGAAACACACAGCACAGATCTCATCCATAAAACACACTCTGCTTTAGAGCAAGAAGCACGCTCTTGCTTTCTAGAGTCTCTAATACAGAGGGAAATGTGAGTGTGCTCAGAACAAAAGAACTGTGTTTCCTACACCCGGACCATATCTAATTCAACACTCTTTCTGAAATTGATAGAAACCACAGGTCCTCTAACATGCAATGCTTTTCAGTTATGAGCGAGAAACGTGTGAGCTTTGTGAACAATGTAGCTTACTTTGAGCTGAAAAATGACGGTGTTTACCTGAAACGAAGTCTTGCTTGTAGGAAGACACAGAGCCTGGCATTTAACTCCGTTTCTGAAGGGAAACACACAGGACAGTTCTCATCCATGAAACACACTCTGCTTTAGAGCAAGAAGCAGTCTCTTGCTTTCCAGAGTCTCTAATGCAGTAGGAAAAGTGAGTGTGCTCAGAAGAAAAGAACTGTGTTTCCTACACACACGGACCACATCTAGTTCAACTCTGTTTCTGAAACTGATGGAAACCACAGGTCCTCTAACATCCAATGCTTTTCAGTTAAGAGCGAGAAACGTGTGAGCTTCGTGAACAATATAGCTTCCTTTGAGCTAAAATGTGACTGCATTTATCTGAAACGATGTCTTGCTTATAGTAAGACACAGAGCCTGGCATTTAACTCCGTTTCTGAACGGAAACACACAGCACAGATCTCATCCATGAAACACACTCTGCTTTAGAGCAAGAAGCACGCTCTTGCTTTCTAGAGTCTCTAATCCAGAGGAAAACGTGAGTGTGCTCAGAACAAAAGAACTGTGTTTCCTACACACAGAGACCATATCTAGTTCAACTCTGTTTCTGAACCTGATATAAACCACAGGTCCTCTAAAATCCAATGCTTTTCAGTTAAGAGTGAGAAACGTGTGAGCTTCGTGAACTATGTAGCTTCCTTTGAGCTGAAAAGTGACTGTGTTTTCCTGAAACGAAGTCTTGCTTGTAGGAAGACACAGAGCCTGGCATTTAACTCCGTTTCTGAGGGGAAACATCCAGCATAGTTCTCATCCATGAAACACAGTGTGCTTTAAAGCAAGAAGCACGCTCTTGCTTTCTAGAGTCTCTAATACAGAGGGAAACGTGAGTGTGCTCAGAACAAAAGAACTGTGTTACCTACACACACGGACCATATCCAGGTCAACTCTGTTTCTGAAAATGATACACACCACAGGTCCTCTAAAATCCAATGCTTTTCAGTTAAGAGCGAGAAATGTGTGAGCTTCGTGAACAATGTAGCTTCCTTTGAGCTGAATTGTACCTGCATTTATCTGAAACGATGTCTTGCTTGTAGGAAGACACAGAGCCTGGCATTTAACTCAGTTTCTGAACGGAAACACACAGCACAGATCTCATCCATGAAACACACTCTGCTTTAGAGCAAGAAGCACGCTCTTGCTTTCTAGAGTCTCCAATACAGAGGGAAACGTGAGTGTGCTCAGAACAAAAGAACTGTGTTTCCTACACACAGAGACCATATCTAGTTCGACTTTGTTTCTGAAACTGATACAAACCACAGGACCTCTAACATGCAATGCTTTTCAGTTATGAGCAAGAAACGTGTGAGATTTGTGAACAATGTAGCTTACTTTGAGCTGAAAATTGACTGCATTTACCTGAAACGAAGTCTTGCTTGTAGGAAGACACAGAGCCTGGCATTTAACTCCGTTTCCTAAGGGAAACAAACAGCATAGTGCTCATCCATGAAACACACTATGATTTAGAGCAAGAAGCACGCTCCTGCTTCCTAGAGTCTCTAATACAGAGGGAAACGTGAGTGTGCTCAGAACAAAAGAACTGTGTTTCCTACACACACGGACCATATCTAGGTCAACTCTGTTTCTGAAAATGATACAAACCACAGGTCCTCTAACATGCAATGCTTTTCAGTTATGAGCGAGAAACGTGTGAGCTTTGTGAACAATGTAGCTTACTTTGAGCTGAAAAATGACGGTGTTTACCTGAAACGAAGTCTTGCTTGTAGGAAGACACAGAGCCTGGCATTTAACTCCGTTTCTGAAGGGAAACACACAGGACAGTTCTCATCCATGAAACACACTCTGCTTTAGAGCAAGAAGCAGTCTCTTGCTTTCCAGAGTCTCTAATGCAGAGGGAAAAGTGAGTGTGCTCAGAAGAAAAGAACTGTGTTTCCTACACACACGGACCACATCTAGTTCAACTCTGTTTCTGAAACTGATGGAAACCACAGGTCCTCTAACATCCAATGCTTTTCAGTTAAGAGCGAGAAACGTGTGAGCTTCGTGAACAATATAGCTTCCTTTGAGCTAAAATGTGACTGCATTTATCTGAAACGATGTCTTGCTTATAGTAAGACACAGAGCCTGGCATTTAACTCCGTTTCTGAACGGAAACACAAAGCACAGATCTCATCCATGAAACACACTCTGCTTTAGAGCAAGAAGCACGCTCTTGCTTTCTAGAGTCTCTAATCCAGAGGAAAACGTGAGTGTGCTCAGAACAAAAGAACTGTGTTTCCTACACACAGAGACCATATCTAGTTCAACTCTGTTTCTGAAACTGATATAAACCACAGGTCCTCTAAAATCCAATGCTTTTCAGTTAAGAGTGAGAAACGTGTGAGCTTCGTGAACTATGTAGCTTCCTTTGAGCTGAAAAGTGATTGCGTTTACCTGAAACGAAGTCTTGCTTGTAGGAAGACACAGAGCCTGGCATTTAACTCCGTTTCTGAAGGGAAACACACAGCACAGTTCTCATCCATGAAACACACTCTGCTTTAGAACAATAAGCACGATCTTGCTTTCCAGAGTCTCTAATACAGAGGGAAACATGAGTGTGCTCAATACAAAAGAACTGTGTTTCCTACACACACGGACCATATCTACTTCGACTCTGTTTCTGAAACTGATACAAACAACAGGTCCTCTAACATGCAATGGTTTTCAGTTAAGAGTGAGAAACGTGTGAGCTTCATGAACAATGTAGCTTCTTTGAGCTGAAAAGTGACTGCATTTATCTGAAACGAAGTATTGCTTGTAGGAAGACACAGAGCCTGGCATTTAACTCCGTTTCTGAAGGGAAACACACAGCACAGTTCTCATCCATGAAACACACTCTGCTTTAGAGCAAGAATCATGCTCTTCCTTTCTAGAATCTCTAATACAGAGGGAAACGTGAGAGTGCTCAGAATAAAAGAACTGTGTTTCCTACACACGGACCATATCTAGTTCACCTCTGTTTCTGAAACTGATACAAAGCACAGGTCCTCTAACATCCAATTCTTTTCTGTTAAGAGGGAGAAACATGTGAGCTTTGTGAACAATGTAGCTTCCTTTGAGCTGAAAAGTGACTGCTTTTACCTGAAAGGAAATCTTGCTCGTAGGAAGACACACAGCCTGGCATTTAACTCCGTTTCTGAAGGGAAACACACAGCATAGTTCTCATCCATGAAACACACTGTGCTTTAGAGCAAGAAGCACGCTCTTGCTTTCTAGAGTATCTAATACAGAGGGAAACGTGAGTGTGCTCAGAACAAAAGAACAGTGTTTCCTACACACAAGGACCATATCTAGTTCAACTCTGTTTCTGAAACTGATACAAACCACAGGTCCTCTAAAATCTAATGCTTTTCATTTAAGAGCGAGAAACGTGTGAGCTTCATGAACAATATAGCATCTTTTGAGCTGAAATGTGACTGCATTTATCTGAAACGATGTCTTGCTTATAGTAAGACACAGAGCCAGGTATTTAACTCCGTTTCTGAACGGAAACACACAGCACAGATCTCATCCATGAAACACACTCTGCTTTAGAGCAAGAAGCACGCTCTTGCTTTCTAGAGTCTCTAATACAGAGGGAAACCTGAGTGTGCTCAGAACAAAAGAACTGTGTTTCCTACACACACGGACCATATCTAGGTCAACTCTGTTTCTGAAAATGATACAAACCACAGGTCCTCCAAAATCCAATGCTTTTCAGTTAAGAGCGAGAAACATGTGAGCTTCGTGAACAATGTAGCTTCCATTGAGCTGAAAAGTGACTGCACGTAACTGAAAAGATGTCTTGCTTATAGTAAGACACAGAGCCTGGCATTTAACTCCGTTTCTGAATGGAAACACACAGCACAGATCTCATCCATAAAACACACTCTGCTTTAGAGCAAGAAGCACGCTCTTGCTTTCTAGAGTCTCTAATACAGAGGGAAATGTGAGTGTGCTCAGAACAAAAGAACTGTGTTTCCTACACCCGGACCATATCTAATTCAACACTCTTTCTGAAATTGATAGAAACCACAGGTCCTCTAACATGCAATGCTTTTCAGTTATGAGCGAGAAACGTGTGAGCTTTGTGAACAATGTAGCTTACTTTGAGCTGAAAAATGACGGTGTTTACCTGAAACGAAGTCTTGCTTGTAGGAAGACACAGAGCCTGGCATTTAACTCCGTTTCTGAAGGGAAACACACAGGACAGTTCTCATCCATGAAACACACTCTGCTTTAGAGCAAGAAGCAGTCTCTTGCTTTCCAGAGTCTCTAATGCAGTAGGAAAAGTGAGTGTGCTCAGAAGAAAAGAACTGTGTTTCCTACACACACGGACCACATCTAGTTCAACTCTGTTTCTGAAACTGATGGAAACCACAGGTCCTCTAACATCCAATGCTTTTCAGTTAAGAGCGAGAAACGTGTGAGCTTCGTGAACAATATAGCTTCCTTTGAGCTAAAATGTGACTGCATTTATCTGAAACGATGTCTTGCTTATAGTAAGACACAGAGCCTGGCATTTAACTCCGTTTCTGAACGGAAACACACAGCACAGATCTCATCCATGAAACACACTCTGCTTTAGAGCAAGAAGCACGCTCTTGCTTTCTAGAGTCTCTAATCCAGAGGAAAACGTGAGTGTGCTCAGAACAAAAGAACTGTGTTTCCTACACACAGAGACCATATCTAGTTCAACTCTGTTTCTGAACCTGATATAAACCACAGGTCCTCTAAAATCCAATGCTTTTCAGTTAAGAGTGAGAAACGTGTGAGCTTCGTGAACTATGTAGCTTCCTTTGAGCTGAAAAGTGACTGTGTTTTCCTGAAACGAAGTCTTGCTTGTAGGAAGACACAGAGCCTGGCATTTAACTCCGTTTCTGAGGGGAAACATCCAGCATAGTTCTCATCCATGAAACACAGTGTGCTTTAAAGCAAGAAGCACGCTCTTGCTTTCTAGAGTCTCTAATACAGAGGGAAACGTGAGTGTGCTCAGAACAAAAGAACTGTGTTACCTACACACACGGACCATATCCAGGTCAACTCTGTTTCTGAAAATGATACACACCACAGGTCCTCTAAAATCCAATGCTTTTCAGTTAAGAGCGAGAAATGTGTGAGCTTCGTGAACAATGTAGCTTCCTTTGAGCTGAATTGTACCTGCATTTATCTGAAACGATGTCTTGCTTGTAGGAAGACACAGAGCCTGGCATTTAACTCAGTTTCTGAACGGAAACACACAGCACAGATCTCATCCATGAAACACACTCTGCTTTAGAGCAAGAAGCACGCTCTTGCTTTCTAGAGTCTCCAATACAGAGGGAAACGTGAGTGTGCTCAGAACAAAAGAACTGTGTTTCCTACACACAGAGACCATATCTAGTTCGACTTTGTTTCTGAAACTGATACAAACCACAGGACCTCTAACATGCAATGCTTTTCAGTTATGAGCAAGAAACGTGTGAGATTTGTGAACAATGTAGCTTACTTTGAGCTGAAAATTGACTGCATTTACCTGAAACGAAGTCTTGCTTGTAGGAAGACACAGAGCCTGGCATTTAACTCCGTTTCCTAAGGGAAACAAACAGCATAGTGCTCATCCATGAAACACACTATGATTTAGAGCAAGAAGCACGCTCCTGCTTCCTAGAGTCTCTAATACAGAGGGAAACGTGAGTGTGCTCAGAACAAAAGAACTGTGTTTCCTACACACACGGACCATATCTAGGTCAACTCTGTTTCTGAAAATGATACAAACCACAGGTCCTCCAAAATCCAATGCTTTTCAGTTAAGAGCGAGAAACATGTGAGCTTCCTGAACAATGTAGCTTCCATTGAGATGAAAAGTGACTGCACGTAACTGAAACGATGTCTTGCTTATAGGAAGACACAGAGCCTGGCATTTAACTCCGTTTCTGAATGGAAACACACAGCACAGATCTCATCCATAAAACACACTCTGCTTTAGAGCAAGAAGCACGCTCTTGCTTTCTAGAGTCTCTAATACAGAGGGAAATGTGAGTGTGCTCAGAACAAAAGAACTGTGTTTCCTACACACACGGACCATATCTAGTTCAACTCTGTTTCTGAAACTGATACAAAGCACAGGTCCTCTCACATCCAATTCTTTTCTGTTAAGAGGGAGAAACGTGTGAGCTTTGTGAACAATGTAGCTTCCTTTGAGCTGAAAAGTGACTGCGTTTACCTGAAATGAATTCTTGCTTATAGTAAGACACAGAGCCTGGCATTTAACTCCGTTTCTGAATGGAAAAACACAGCACAGATCTCTTCCATAAAACACACTCTGCTTTAGAGCAAGAAGCATGCTCTTGCTTTCTAGAGTCTCTAATACAGAGGGACATGTGAGTGTGCTCAGAACAAAAGAACTGTGTTTCCTACACCCGGACCATATCTAATTCAACTCTGTTTCTGAAATTGATACAAACCACATGTCCTCTAACATGCAATGCTTTTCAGTTATGAGCGAGAAACGTGTGAGCTTTCTGAACAATGTAGCTTCATTTGAGCTGAAAAGTGACTGTGTTCACCTGAAACGAAGTCTTGCTTGTAGGAAGACACAGAGCCTGGCATTTAACTCCATTTCTGAAGGGAAACACACAGCACAGTTCTCATCCATGAAATACACTCTGCTTTAGAGCAAGAGGCACGAACTTGCTTTCTAGAGTCTCTAATGCAGAGGGAAAAGTGAGTGTGCTCAGAAGAAAAGAACTGTGTTTCCTACATACACAGACCACATCTAGTTCAACTCTGTTTCTGAAACTGATACAAACTACAGGTCCTCTAACATCCAATGCTTTTCAGTTAAGTGCCAGACACTTGTGAGCTTCGTGAACAATGTAGCTTACTTTGAGCTGAAAAGTGACTGCGTTTACCTGAAATGAAGTCTTGCTTGTAGGAAGACACAGAGCCTGGCATTTAAATCCGTTTCTGAATGGAATCACACAGCACAGTTCTGATCCATGAAACACACTCTGCTTTAGAGCAAGAAGCACGCTCTTGCTTTCTAGAGTCTCTAATCCAGAGGAAAATGTGAGTGTACTCAGAACAAAAGAACTGTGTTTCCTACACACACAGACCATATCTAGTTCAACTCTGTTTCTGAACCTGATATAAACCACAGGTCCTCTAAAATCCAATGCTTTTCAGTTAAGAGTGAGAAACGTGTGAGCTTCGTGAACTATGTAGCTTCCTTTGAGCTGAAAAGTGACTGTGTTTTCCTGAAACGAAGTCTTGCTTGTAGGAAGACACAGAGCCTGGCATTTAACTCAGTTTCTGAACGGAAACACACAGCACAGATCTCATCCATGAAACACACTCTGCTTTAGAGCAAGAAGCACGCTCTTGCTTTCTAGAGTCTCTAATACAGAGGGAAACGTGAGTGTGCTCAGAACAAAAGAACTATGTTTTCTAGACCCGGACCATATCTAGTTCAACTCTGTTTCTGAAAGTGATACAAACCACAGGTCCTCTAACATGCAATGTTTTTCAGTTATGAGCGAGAAACGTGTGGGCTTTGTGAACAATGTAGCTTACTTTGAGCTGAAAATTGACTGTGTTTACCTGAAACAAAGTCTTCCTTGTAGGAAGACACAGAGCCTGGCATTTAACGCCATTTCTGAAGGGAAACACACTGCACAGTTCTCATCCATGAAACACACTCTGCTTTAGAGCAAGAAGCACTCTCTTGCTTTCTAGAGTCACTAATCTAGAGGAAAACTCGAGTGTGCTCAGAACAAAAGAACTGTGCTTCCTACACACACAGACCATATCTAGTTCAACTCTGTTTCTGAAACTGATACAAACCACAGGTCCTCTAAATTGCATTGATTTTCAGTTAAGAGCGAGAAACGTGTGAGCTGCGTGAACAATGTAGCTTCCTTTGAGCTGAAAAGTGACTGCATTTATCTGAAACGATGTCTTTCTCATAGTAATACACAGAGCCTGGAATTTAACTCCGCTTCTGAAGGGAAACACACAGCACAGATCTCATCCATGAAACACACTCTGCTTTAGAGCAAGAAGCAGGCTCTTGCTTTCTAGAGTCTCTAATACAGAGGGAAACGTGAGTGTGCTCAGAACAAAAGAACTGTGTTTCCTACACACACGGACCATATCTAGGTCAACTCTGTTTCTGAAAATGATACAAACCACAGGTCCTCCAAAATCCAATGCTTTTCAGTTAAGAGCGAGAAACATGTGAGCTTCGTGAACAATGTAGCTTACTTTGAGCTGAAAAATGACGGTGTTTACCTGAAACGAAGTCTTGCTTGTAGGAAGACACAGAGCCTGGCATTTAACTCCGTTTCTGAAGGGAAACACACAGGACAGTTCTCATCCATGAAACACACTCTGCTTTAGAGCAAGAAGCAGTCTCTTGCTTTCCAGAGTCTCTAATGCAGAGGGAAAAGTGAGTGTGCTCAGAAGAAAAGAACTGTGTTTCCTACACACACGGACCACATCTAGTTCAACTCTGTTTCTGAAACTGATGGAAACCACAGGTCCTCTAACATCCAATGCTTTTCAGTTAAGAGCGAGAAACGTGTGAGCTTCGTGAACAATATAGCTTCCTTTGAGCTAAAATGTGACTGCATTTATCTGAAACGATTTCTTGCTTATAGTAAGACACAGAGCCTGGCATTTAACTCCGTTTCTGAACGGAAACACAAAGCACAGATCTCATCCATGAAACACACTCTGCTTTAGAGCAAGAAGCACGCTCTTGCTTTCTAGAGTCTCTAATCCAGAGGAAAACGTGAGTGTGCTCAGAACAAAAGAACTGTGTTTCCTACACACAGAGACCATATCTAGTTCAACTCTGTTTCTGAAACTGATATAAACCACAGGTCCTCTAAAATCCAATGCTTTTCAGTTAAGAGTGAGAAACGTGTGAGCTTCGTGAACTATGTAGCTTCCTTTGAGCTGAAAACTGATTGCGTTTACCTGAAACGAAGTCTTGCTTGTAGGAAGACACAGAGCCTGGCATTTAACTCCGTTTCTGAAGGGAAACACACAGCACAGTTCTCATCCATGAAACACACTCTGCTTTAGAGCAATAAGCACGATCTTGCTTTCCAGAGTCTCTAATAGAGAGGGAAACATGAGTGTGCTCAATACAAAAGAACTGTGTTTCCTACACACACGGACCATATCTACTTCGACTCTGTTTCTGAAACTGATACAAACAACAGGTCCTCTAACATGCAATGGTTTTCAGTTAAGAGTGAGAAACGTGTGAGCTTCATGAACAATGTAGCTTCTTTGAGCTGAAAAGTGACTGCATTTATCTGAAACGAAGTATTGCTTGTAGGAAGACACAGAGCCTGGCATTTAACTCCGTTTCTGAAGGGAAACACACAGCACAGTTCTCATCCATGAAACACACTCTGCTTTAGAGCAAGAATCATGCTCTTCCTTTCTAGAATCTCTAATACAGAGGGAAACGTGAGAGTGCTCAGAATAAAAGAACTGTGTTTCCTACACACACGGACCATATCTAGTTCACCTCTGTTTCTGAAACTGATACAAAGCACAGGTCCTCTAACATCCAATTCTTTTCTGTTAAGAGGGAGAAACATGTGAGCTTTGTGAACAATGTAGCTTCCTTTGAGCTGAAAAGTGACTGCTTTTACCTGAAAGGAAATCTTGCTCGTAGGAAGACACACAGCCTGGCATTTAACTCCGTTTCTGAAGGGAAACACACAGCATAGTTCTCATCCATGAAACACACTGTGCTTTAGAGCAAGAAGCACGCTCTTGCTTTCTAGAGTCTCTAATACAGAGGGAAACGTGAGTGTGCTCAGAACAAAAGAACAGTGTTTCCTACACACACGGACCATATCTAGTTCAACTCTGTTTCTGAAACTGATACAAACCACAGGTCCTCTAAAATCTAATGCTTTTCAGTTAAGAGCGAGAAACGTGTGAGCTTCATGAACAATATAGCATCTTTTGAGCTGAAATGTGACTGCATTTATCTGAAACGATGTCTTGCTTATAGTAAGACACAGAGCCTGGTATTTAACTCCGTTTCTGAACGGAAACACACAGCACAGATCTCATCCATGAAACACACTCTGCTTTAGAGCAAGAAGCACGCTCTTGCTTTCTAGAGTCTCTAATACAGAGGGAAACCTGAGTGTGCTCAGAACAAAAGAACTGTGTTTCCTACACACACGGACCATATCTAGGTCAACTCTGTTTCTGAAAATGATACAAACCACAGGTCCTCCAAAATCCAATGCTTTTCAGTTAAGAGCGAGAAACATGTGAGCTTCGTGAACAATGTAGCTTCCATTGAGCTGAAAAGTGACTGCACGTAACTGAAAAGATGTCTTGCTTATAGTAAGACACAGAGCCTGGCATTTAACTCCGTTTCTGAATGGAAACACACAGCACAGATCTCATCCATAAAACACACTCTGCTTTAGAGCAAGAAGCACGCTCTTGCTTTCTAGAGTCTCTAATACAGAGGGAAATGTGAGTGTGCTCAGAACAAAAGAACTGTGTTTCCTACACCCGGACCATATCTAATTCAACACTGTTTCTGAAATTGATAGAAACCACAGGTCCTCTAACATGCAATGCTTTTCAGTTATGAGCGAGAAACGTGTGAGCTTTGTGAACAATGTAGCTTACTTTGAGCTGAAAAATGACGGTGTTTACCTGAAACGAAGTCTTGCTTGTAGGAAGACACAGAGCCTGGCATTTAACTCCGTTTCTGAAGGGAAACACACAGGACAGTTCTCATCCATGAAACACACTCTGCTTTAGAGCAAGAAGCAGTCTCTTGCTTTCCAGAGTCTCTAATGCAGTAGGAAAAGTGAGTGTGCTCAGAAGAAAAGAACTGTGTTTCCTACACACACGGACCACATCTAGTTCAACTCTGTTTCTGAAACTGATGGAAACCACAGGTCCTCTAACATCCAATGCTTTTCAGTTAAGAGCGAGAAACGTGTGAGCTTCGTGAACAATATAGCTTCCTTTGAGCTAAAATGTGACTGCATTTATCTGAAACGATGTCTTGCTTATAGTAAGACACAGAGCCTGGCATTTAACTCCGTTTCTGAACGGAAACACACAGCACAGATCTCATCCATGAAACACACTCTGCTTTAGAGCAAGAAGCACGCTCTTGCTTTCTAGAGTCTCTAATCCAGAGGAAAACGTGAGTGTGCTCAGAACAAAAGAACTGTGTTTCCTACACACAGAGACCATATCTAGTTCAACTCTGTTTCTGAAACTGATATAAACCACAGGTCCTCTAAAATCCAATGCTTTTCAGTTAAGAGTGAGAAACGTGTGAGCTTCGTGAACTATGTAGCTTCCTTTGAGCTGAAAAGTGATTGCGTTTACCTGAAACGAAGTCTTGCTTGTAGGAAGACACAGAGCCTGGCATTTAACTCCGTTTCTGAAGGGAAACACACAGCACAGTTCTCATCCATGAAACACACTCTGCTTTAGAGCAATAAGCACGATCTTGCTTTCCAGAGTCTCTAATACAGAGGGAAACATGAGTGTGCTCAATACAAAAGAACTGTGTTTCCTACACACACGGACCATATCTACTTCAACTCTGTTTCTGAAACTGATACAAACAACAGGTCCTCTAACATGCAATGGTTTTCAGTTAAGAGTGAGAAACGTGTGAGCTTCATGAACAATGTAGCTTCTTTGAGCTGAAAAGTGACTGCATTTATCTGAAACGAAGTATTGCTTGTAGGAAGACACAGAGCCTGGCATTTAACTCCGTTTCTGAAGGGAAACACACAGCACAGTTCTCATCCATGAAACACACTCTGCTTTAGAGCAAGAATCATGCTCTTCCTTTCTAGAATCTCTAATACAGAGGGAAACGTGAGAGTGCTCAGAATAAAAGAACTGTGTTTCCTACACACACGGACCATATCTAGTTCACCTCTGTTTCTGAAACTGATACAAAGCACAGGTCCTCTAACATCCAATTCTTTTCTGTTAAGAGGGAGAAACATGTGAGCTTTGTGAACAATGTAGCTTCCTTTGAGCTGAAAAGTGACTGCTTTTACCTGAAAGGAAATCTTGCTCGTAGGAAGACACACAGCCTGGCATTTAACTCCGTTTCTGAAGGGAAACACACAGCATAGTTCTCATCCATGAAACACACTGTGCTTTAGAGCAAGAAGCACGCTCTTGCTTTCTAGAGTATCTAATACAGAGGGAAACGTGAGTGTGCTCAGAACAAAAGAACAGTGTTTCCTACACACACGGACCATATCTAGTTCAACTCTGTTTCTGAAACTGATACAAACCACAGGTCCTCTAAAATCTAATGCTTTTCAGTTAAGAGCGAGAAACGTGTGAGCTTCATGAACAATATAGCATCTTTTGAGCTGAAATGTGACTGCATTTATCTGAAACGATGTCTTGCTTATAGTAAGACACAGAGCCTGGTATTTAACTCCGTTTCTGAACGGAAACACACAGCACAGATCTCATCCATGAAACACACTCTGCTTTAGAGCAAGAAGCACGCTCTTGCTTTCTAGAGTCTCTAATACAGAGGGAAACCTGAGTGTGCTCAGAACAAAAGAACTGTGTTTCCTACACACACGGACCATATCTAGGTCAACTCTGTTTCTGAAAATGATACAAACCACAGGTCCTCCAAAATCCAATGCTTTTCAGTTAAGAGCGAGAAACATGTGAGCTTCGTGTACAATGTAGCTTCCATTGAGCTGAAAAGTGACTGCACGTAACTGAAAAGATGTCTTGCTTATAGTAAGACACAGAGCCTGGCATTTAACTCCGTTTCTGAATGGAAACACACAGCACAGATCTCATCCATAAAACACACTCTGCTTTAGAGCAAGAAGCACGCTCTTGCTTTCTAGAGTCTCTAATACAGAGGGAAATGTGAGTGTGCTCAGAACAAAAGAACTGTGTTTCCTACACCCGGACCATATCTAATTCAACACTGTTTCTGAAATTGATAGAAACCACAGGTCCTCTAACATGCAATGCTTTTCAGTTATGAGCGAGAAACGTGTGAGCTTTGTGAACAATGTAGCTTACTTTGAGCTGAAAAATGACGGTGTTTACCTGAAACGAAGTCTTGCTTGTAGGAAGACACAGAGCCTGGCATTTAACTCCGTTTCTGAAGGGAAACACACAGGACAGTTCTCATCCATGAAACACACTCTGCTTTAGAGCAAGAAGCAGTCTCTTGCTTTCCAGAGTCTCTAATGCAGTAGGAAAAGTGAGTGTGCTCAGAAGAAAAGAACTGTGTTTCCTACACACACGGACCACATCTAGTTCAACTCTGTTTCTGAAACTGATGGAAACCACAGGTCCTCTAACATCCAATGCTTTTCAGTTAAGAGCGAGAAACGTGTGAGCTTCGTGAACAATATAGCTTCCTTTGAGCTAAAATGTGACTGCATTTATCTGAAACGATGTCTTGCTTATAGTAAGACACAGAGCCTGGCATTTAACTCCGTTTCTGAACGGAAACACACAGCACAGATCTCATCCATGAAACACACTCTGCTTTAGAGCAAGAAGCACGCTCTTGCTTTCTAGAGTCTCTAATCCAGAGGAAAACGTGAGTGTGCTCAGAACAAAAGAACTGTGTTTCCTACACACAGAGACCATATCTAGTTCAACTCTGTTTCTGAAACTGATATAAACCACAGGTCCTCTAAAATCCAATGCTTTTCAGTTAAGAGTGAGAAACGTGTGAGCTTCGTGAACTATGTAGCTTCCTTTGAGCTGAAAAGTGATTGCGTTTACCTGAAACGAAGTCTTGCTTGTAGGAAGACACAGAGCCTGGCATTTAACTCCGTTGCTGAAGGGAAACACACAGCACAGTTCTCATCCATGAAACACACTCTGCTTTAGAGCAATAAGCACGATCTTGCTTTCCAGAGTCTCTAATACAGAGGGAAACATGAGTGTGCTCAATACAAAAGAACTGTGTTTCCTACACACACGGACCATATCTACTTCAACTCTGTTTCTGAAACTGATACAAACAACAGGTCCTCTAACATGCAATGGTTTTCAGTTAAGAGTGAGAAACGTGTGAGCTTCATGAACAATGTAGCTTCTTTGAGCTGAAAAGTGACTGCATTTATCTGAAACGAAGTATTGCTTGTAGGAAGACACAGAGCCTGGCATTTAACTCCGTTTCTGAAGGGAAACACACAGCACAGTTCTCATCCATGAAACACACTCTGCTTTAGAGCAAGAATCATGCTCTTCCTTTCTAGAATCTCTAATACAGAGGGAAACGTGAGAGTGCTCAGAATAAAAGAACTGTGTTTCCTACACACACGGACCATATCTAGTTCACCTCTGTTTCTGAAACTGATACAAAGCACAGGTCCTCTAACATCCAATTCTTTTCTGTTAAGAGGGAGAAACATGTGAGCTTTGTGAACAATGTAGCTTCCTTTGAGCTGAAAAGTGACTGCTTTTACCTGAAAGGAAATCTTGCTCGTAGGAAGACACACAGCCTGGCATTTAACTCCGTTTCTGAAGGGAAACACACAGCATAGTTCTCATCCATGAAACACACTGTGCTTTAGAGCAAGAAGCACGCTCTTGCTTTCTAGAGTCTCTAATACAGAGGGAAACGTGAGTGTGCTCAGAACAAAAGAACAGTGTTTCCTACACACACGGACCATATCTAGTTCAACTCTGTTTCTGAAACTGATACAAACCACAGGTCCTCTAAAATCTAATGCTTTTCAGTTAAGAGCGAGAAACGTGTGAGCTTCATGAACAATATAGCATCTTTTGAGCTGAAATGTGACTGCATTTATCTGAAACGATGTCTTGCTTATAGTAAGACACAGAGCCTGGTATTTAACTCCGTTTCTGAACGGAAACACACAGCACAGATCTCATCCATGAAACACACTCTGCTTTAGAGCAAGAAGCACGCTCTTGCTTTCTAGAGTCTCTAATACAGAGGGAAACATGAGTGTGCTCAGAACAAAAGAACTGTGTTTCCTACACACACGGACCATATCTAATTCAACTCTGTTTCTGAAATTGATACAAACCACAGGTCCTCTAACATGCAATGCTTTTCAGTTATGAGCGAGAAACTTGTGAGCTTCGTGAACAATGTAGCTTCCTTTGAGCTGAAATGTGACTGCATGTATCTGAAACGATGTCTTGCTTGTAGGAAGACACAGAGCCTGGCATTTAACTCAGTTTCTGAACGGAAACACACAGCACAGATCTCATCCATGAAACACACTCTGCTTTAGAGCAAGAAGCACGCTCTTGCTTTCTAGAGTCTCTAATACAGAGGGAAACGTGAGTGTGCTCAGAACAAAAGAACTATGTTTCCTACACCCGGACCATATCTAGTTCAACTCTGTTTCTGAAACTGATACAAACCACAGGTCCTCTAACATGCAATGTTTTTCAGTTATGAGCGAGAAACGTGTGGGCTTTGTGAACAATGTAGCTTACTTTGAGCTGAAAAGTGACTGTGTTTACCTGAAACAAAGTCTTGCTTGTAGGAAGACACAGAGCCTGGCATTTAACGCCGTTTCTGAAGGGAAACACACAGCACAGTTCTCATCCATGAAACACACTCTGCTTTAGAGCAAGAAGCACTCTCTTGCTTTCTAGAGTCACTAATCTAGAGGAAAACTCGAGTGTGCTCAGAACAAAAGAACTGTGCTTCCTACACACACAGACCATATCTAGTTCAACTCTGTTTCTGAAACTGATACAAACCACAGGTCCTCTAAATTGCATTGATTTTCAGTTAAGAGCGAGAAACGTGTGAGCTGCGTGAACAATGTAGCTTCCTTTGAGCTGAAAAGTGACTGCATTTATCTGAAACGATGTCTTTCTCATAGTAATACACAGAGCCTGGAATTTAACTCCGCTTCTGAAGGGAAACACACAGCACAGATCTCATCCATGAAACACACTCTGCTTTAGAGCAAGAAGCAGGCTCTTGCTTTCTAGAGTCTCTAATACAGAGGGAAACCTGAGTGTGCTCAGAACAAAAGAACTGTGTTTCCTACACACACGGACCATATCTAGGTCAACTCTGTTTCTGAAACTGATACAAACCACAGGTCCTCTAACATGCAATGGTTTTCAGTTAAGAGTGAGAAACGTGTGAGCTTCATGAACAATGTAGCTTCTTTGAGCTGAAAAGTGACTGCATTTATCTGAAACGAAGTATTGCTTGTAGGAAGACACAGAGCCTGGCATTTAACTCCGTTTCTGAAGGGAAACACACAGCACAGTTCTCATCCATGAAACACACTCTGCTTTAGAGCAAGAATCATGCTCTTCCTTTCTAGAATCTCTAATACAGAGGGACACGTGAGAGTGCTCAGAATAAAAGAACTGTGTTTCCTACACACACGGACCATATCTAGTTCACCTCTGTTTCTGAAACTGATACAAAGCACAGGTCCTCTAACATCCAATTCTTTTCTGTTAAGAGGGAGAAACATGTGAGCTTTGTGAACAATGTAGCTTCCTTTGAGCTGAAAAGTGACTGCTTTTACCTGAAAGGAAATCTTGCTCGTAGGAAGACACACAGCCTGGCATTTAACGCCGTTTCTGAAGGGAAACACACAGCACAGTTCTCATCCATGAAACACACTCTGCTTTAGAGCAAGAAGCACTCTCTTGCTTTCTAGAGTCACTAATCTAGAGGAAAACTCGAGTGTGCTCAGAACAAAAGAACTGTGCTTCCTACACACACAGACCATATCTAGTTCAACTCTGTTTCTGAAACTGATACAAACCACAGGTCCTCTAAATTGCATTGATTTTCAGTTAAGAGCGAGAAACGTGTGAGCTGCGTGAACAATGTAGCTTCCTTTGAGCTGAAAAGTGACTGCATTTATCTGAAACGATGTCTTTCTCATAGTAATACACAGAGCCTGGAATTTAACTCCGCTTCTGAAGGGAAACACACAGCACAGATCTCATCCATGAAACACACTCTGCTTTAGAGCAAGAAGCAGGCTCTTGCTTTCTAGAGTCTCTAATACAGAGGGAAACCTGAGTGTGCTCAGAACAAAAGAACTGTGTTTCCTACACACACGGACCATATCTAATTCAACTCTGTTTCTGAAATTGATACAAACCACAGGTCCTCTAACATGCAATGCTTTTCAGTTATGAGCGAGAAACTTGTGAGCTTCGTGAACAATGTAGCTTCCTTTGAGCTGAAATGTGACTGCATGTATCTGAAACGATGTCTTGCTTGTAGGAAGACACAGAGCCTGGCATTTAACTCAGTTTCTGAACGGAAAAACACAGCACAGATCTCATCCATGAAACACACTCTGCTTTAGAGCAAGAAGCACGCTCTTGCTTTCTAGAGTCTCTAATACAGAGGGAAACGTGAGTGTGCTCAGAACAAAAGAACTATGTTTCCTACACCCGGACCATATCTAGTTCAACTCTGTTTCTGAAACTGATACAAACCACAGGTCCTCTAACATGCAATGTTTTTCAGTTATGAGCGAGAAACGTGTGGGCTTTGTGAACAATGTAGCTTACTTTGAGCTGAAAAGTGACTGTGTTTACCTGAAACAAAGTCTTGCTTGTAGGAAGACACAGAGCCTGGCATTTAACGCCGTTTCTGAAGGGAAACACACAGCACAGTTCTCATCCATGAAACACACTCTGCTTTAGAGCAAGAAGCACTCTCTTGCTTTCTAGAGTCACTAATCTAGAGGAAAACTCGAGTGTGCTCAGAACAAAAGAACTGTGCTTCCTACACACACAGACCATATCTAGTTCAACTCTGTTTCTGAAACTGATACAAACCACAGGTCCTCTAAATTGCATTGATTTTCAGTTAAGAGCGAGAAACGTGTGAGCTGCGTGAACAATGTAGCTTCCTTTGAGCTGAAAAGTGACTGCATTTATCTGAAACGATGTCTTTCTCATAGTAATACACAGAGCCTGGAATTTAACTCCGCTTCTGAAGGGAAACACACAGCACAGATCTCATCCATGAAACACACTCTGCTTTAGAGCAAGAAGCAGGCTCTTGCTTTCTAGAGTCTCTAATACAGAGGGAAACCTGAGTGTGCTCAGAACAAAAGAACTGTGTTTCCTACATACACGGACCATATCTAGGTCAACTCTGTTTCTGAAAATGATACAAACCACAGGTCCTCCTAAATCCAATGCTTTTCAGTTAAGAGCGAGAAACATGTGAGCTTCGTGAACAATGTAGCTTCCATTGAGCTGAAAAGTGACTGCACGTAACTGAAAAGATGTCTTGCTTATAGTAAGACACAGAGCCTGGCATTTAACCCCCTTTCTGAATGGAAACACACAGCACAGATTCATCCATAAAACACACTCTGCTTTAGAGCAAGAAGCACGCTCTTGCTTTCTAGAGTCTCTAATACAGAGGGAAATGTGAGTGTGCTCAGAACAAAAGAACTGTGTTTCCTACACCCGGACCATATCTAATTCAACACTGTTTCTGAAATTGATAGAAACCACAGGTCCTCTGACATGCAATGCTTTTCAGTTATGAGCGAGAAACGTGTGAGCTTTGTGAACAATGTAGCTTACTTTGAGCTGAAAAATGACGGTGTTTACCTGAAACGAAGTCTTGCTTGTAGGAAGACACAGAGCCTGGCATTTAACTCCGTTTCTGAAGGGAAACACACAGGACAGTTCTCATCCATGAAACACACTCTGCTTTAGAGCAAGAAGCAGTCTCTTGCTTTCCAGAGTCTCTAATACAGAGGGAAACCTGAGTGTGCTCAGAACAAAAGAACTGTGTTTCCTACACACACGGACCATATCTAGGTCAACTCTGTTTCTGAAACTGATACAAACCACAGGTCCTCTAACATGCAATGGTTTTCAGTTAAGAGTGAGAAACGTGTGAGCTTCATGAACAATGTAGCTTCTTTGAGCTGAAAAGTGACTGCATTTATCTGAAACGAAGTATTGCTTGTAGGAAGACACAGAGCCTGGCATTTAACTCCGTTTCTGAAGGGAAACACACAGCACAGTTCTCATCCATGAAACACACTCTGCTTTAGAGCAAGAATCATGCTCTTCCTTTCTAGAATCTCTAATACAGAGGGAAACGTGAGAGTGCTCAGAATAAAAGAACTGTGTTTCCTACACACACGGACCATATCTAGTTCACCTCTGTTTCTGAAACTGATACAAAGCACAGGTCCTCTAACATCCAATTCTTTTCTGTTAAGAGGGAGAAACATGTGAGCTTTGTGAACAATGTAGCTTCCTTTGAGCTGAAAAGTGACTGCTTTTACCTGAAAGGAAATCTTGCTCGTAGGAAGACACACAGCCTGGCATTTAACGCCGTTTCTGAAGGGAAACACACAGCACAGTTCTCATCCATGAAACACACTCTGCTTTAGAGCAAGAAGCACTCTCTTGCTTTCTAGAGTCACTAATCTAGAGGAAAACTCGAGTGTGCTCAGAACAAAAGAACTGTGCTTCCTACACACACAGACCATATCTAGTTCAACTCTGTTTCTGAAACTGATACAAACCACAGGTCCTCTAAATTGCATTGATTTTCAGTTAAGAGCGAGAAACGTGTGAGCTGCGTGAACAATGTAGCTTCCTTTGAGCTGAAAAGTGACTGCATTTATCTGAAACGATGTCTTTCTCATAGTAATACACAGAGCCTGGAATTTAACTCCGCTTCTGAAGGGAAACACACAGCACAGATCTCATCCATGAAACACACTCTGCTTTAGAGCAAGAAGCAGGCTCTTGCTTTCTAGAGTCTCTAATACAGAGGGAAACCTGAGTGTGCTCAGAACAAAAGAACTGTGTTTCCTACACACACGGACCATATCTAATTCAACTCTGTTTCTGAAATTGATACAAACCACAGGTCCTCTAACATGCAATGCTTTTCAGTTATGAGCGAGAAACTTGTGAGCTTCGTGAACAATGTAGCTTCCTTTGAGCTGAAATGTGACTGCATGTATCTGAAACGATGTCTTGCTTGTAGGAAGACACAGAGCCTGGCATTTAACTCAGTTTCTGAACGGAAAAACACAGCACAGATCTCATCCATGAAACACACTCTGCTTTAGAGCAAGAAGCACGCTCTTGCTTTCTAGAGTCTCTAATACAGAGGGAAACGTGAGTGTGCTCAGAACAAAAGAACTATGTTTCCTACACCCGGACCATATCTAGTTCAACTCTGTTTCTGAAACTGATACAAACCACAGGTCCTCTAACATGCAATGTTTTTCAGTTATGAGCGAGAAACGTGTGGGCTTTGTGAACAATGTAGCTTACTTTGAGCTGAAAAGTGACTGTGTTTACCTGAAACAAAGTCTTGCTTGTAGGAAGACACAGAGCCTGGCATTTAACGCCGTTTCTGAAGGGAAACACACAGCACAGTTCTCATCCATGAAACACACTCTGCTTTAGAGCAAGAAGCACTCTCTTGCTTTCTAGAGTCACTAATCTAGAGGAAAACTCGAGTGTGCTCAGAACAAAAGAACTGTGCTTCCTACACACACAGACCATATCTAGTTCAACTCTGTTTCTGAAACTGATACAAACCACAGGTCCTCTAAATTGCATTGATTTTCAGTTAAGAGCGAGAAACGTGTGAGCTGCGTGAACAATGTAGCTTCCTTTGAGCTGAAAAGTGACTGCATTTATCTGAAACGATGTCTTTCTCATAGTAATACACAGAGCCTGGAATTTAACTCCGCTTCTGAAGGGAAACACACAGCACAGATCTCATCCATGAAACACACTCTGCTTTAGAGCAAGAAGCAGGCTCTTGCTTTCTAGAGTCTCTAATACAGAGGGAAACCTGAGTGTGCTCAGAACAAAAGAACTGTGTTTCCTACATACACGGACCATATCTAGGTCAACTCTGTTTCTGAAAATGATACAAACCACAGGTCCTCCTAAATCCAATGCTTTTCAGTTAAGAGCGAGAAACATGTGAGCTTCGTGAACAATGTAGCTTCCATTGAGCTGAAAAGTGACTGCACGTAACTGAAAAGATGTCTTGCTTATAGTAAGACACAGAGCCTGGCATTTAACCCCCTTTCTGAATGGAAACACACAGCACAGATTCATCCATAAAACACACTCTGCTTTAGAGCAAGAAGCACGCTCTTGCTTTCTAGAGTCTCTAATACAGAGGGAAATGTGAGTGTGCTCAGAACAAAAGAACTGTGTTTCCTACACCCGGACCATATCTAATTCAACACTGTTTCTGAAATTGATAG
This sequence comes from Onychomys leucogaster, assembly GCA_949786385.1. NCBI lineage: Eukaryota > Metazoa > Chordata > Mammalia > Rodentia > Cricetidae > Onychomys > Onychomys leucogaster. The sequence goes on from CATKUP010000461.1 coordinate 76,714, forward strand.
AAACCACAGGTCCTCTGACATGCAATGCTTTTCAGTTATGAGCGAGAAACGTGTGAGCTTTGTGAACAATGTAGCTTACTTTGAGCTGAAAAATGACGGTGTTTACCTGAAACGAAGTCTTGCTTGTAGGAAGACACAGAGCCTGGCATTTAACTCCGTTTCTGAAGGGAAACACACAGGACAGTTCTCATCCATGAAACACACTCTGCTTTAGAGCAAGAAGCAGTCTCTTGCTTTCCAGAGTCTCTAATGCAGAGGGAAAAGTGAGTGTACTCAGAAGAAAAGAACTGTGTTTCCTACACACACGGAACACATCTACTTCAACTCTGTTTCTGAAACTGATGGAAACCACAGGTCCTCTAACATGCAATGGTTTTCAGTTAAGAGTGAGAAACGTGTGAGCTTCATGAACAATGTAGCTTCTTTGAGCTGAAAAGTGACTGCATTTATCTGAAACGAAGTATTGCTTGTAGGAAGACACAGAGCCTGGCATTTAACTCCGTTTCTGAAGGGAAACACACAGCACAGTTCTCATCCATGAAACACACTCTGCTTTAGAGCAAGAATCATGCTCTTCCTTTCTAGAATCTCTAATACAGAGGGAAACGTGAGAGTGCTCAGAATAAAAGAACTGTGTTTCCTACACACACGGACCATATCTAGTTCACCTCTGTTTCTGAAACTGATACAAAGCACAGGTCCTCTAACATCCAATTCTTTTCTGTTAAGAGGGAGAAACATGTGAGCTTTGTGAACAATGTAGCTTCCTTTGAGCTGAAAAGTGACTGCTTTTACCTGAAAGGAAATCTTGCTCGTAGGAAGACACACAGCCTGGCATTTAACGCCGTTTCTGAAGGGAAACACACAGCACAGTTCTCATCCATGAAACACACTCTGCTTTAGAGCAAGAAGCACTCTCTTGCTTTCTAGAGTCACTAATCTAGAGGAAAACTCGAGTGTGCTCAGAACAAAAGAACTGTGCTTCCTACACACACAGACCATATCTAGTTCAACTCTGTTTCTGAAACTGATACAAACCACAGGTCCTCTAAATTGCATTGATTTTCAGTTAAGAGCGAGAAACGTGTGAGCTGCGTGAACAATGTAGCTTCCTTTGAGCTGAAAAGTGACTGCATTTATCTGAAACGATGTCTTTCTCATAGTAATACACAGAGCCTGGAATTTAACTCCGCTTCTGAAGGGAAACACACAGCACAGATCTCATCCATGAAACACACTCTGCTTTAGAGCAAGAAGCAGGCTCTTGCTTTCTAGAGTCTCTAATACAGAGGGAAACCTGAGTGTGCTCAGAACAAAAGAACTGTGTTTCCTACATACACGGACCATATCTAGGTCAACTCTGTTTCTGAAAATGATACAAACCACAGGTCCTCCTAAATCCAATGCTTTTCAGTTAAGAGCGAGAAACATGTGAGCTTCGTGAACAATGTAGCTTCCATTGAGCTGAAAAGTGACTGCACGTAACTGAAAAGATGTCTTGCTTATAGTAAGACACAGAGCCTGGCATTTAACCCCCTTTCTGAATGGAAACACACAGCACAGATTCATCCATAAAACACACTCTGCTTTAGAGCAAGAAGCACGCTCTTGCTTTCTAGAGTCTCTAATACAGAGGGAAATGTGAGTGTGCTCAGAACAAAAGAACTGTGTTTCCTACACCCGGACCATATCTAATTCAACACTGTTTCTGAAATTGATAGAAACCACAGGTCCTCTGACATGCAATGCTTTTCAGTTATGAGCGAGAAACGTGTGAGCTTTGTGAACAATGTAGCTTACTTTGAGCTGAAAAATGACGGTGTTTACCTGAAACGAAGTCTTGCTTGTAGGAAGACACAGAGCCTGGCATTTAACTCCGTTTCTGAAGGGAAACACACAGGACAGTTCTCATCCATGAAACACACTCTGCTTTAGAGCAAGAAGCAGTCTCTTGCTTTCCAGAGTCTCTAATGCAGAGGGAAAAGTGAGTGTACTCAGAAGAAAAGAACTGTGTTTCCTACACACACGGAACACATCTACTTCAACTCTGTTTCTGAAACTGATGGAAACCACAGGTCCTCTAACATGCAATGGTTTTCAGTTAAGAGTGAGAAACGTGTGAGCTTCATGAACAATGTAGCTTCTTTGAGCTGAAAAGTGACTGCATTTATCTGAAACGAAGTATTGCTTGTAGGAAGACACAGAGCCTGGCATTTAACTCCGTTTCTGAAGGGAAACACACAGCACAGTTCTCATCCATGAAACACACTCTGCTTTAGAGCAAGAATCATGCTCTTCCTTTCTAGAATCTCTAATACAGAGGGAAACGTGAGAGTGCTCAGAATAAAAGAACTGTGTTTCCTACACACACGGACCATATCTAGTTCACCTCTGTTTCTGAAACTGATACAAAGCACAGGTCCTCTAACATCCAATTCTTTTCTGTTAAGAGGGAGAAACATGTGAGCTTTGTGAACAATGTAGCTTCCTTTGAGCTGAAAAGTGACTGCTTTTACCTGAAAGGAAATCTTGCTCGTAGGAAGACACACAGCCTGGCATTTAACGCCGTTTCTGAAGGGAAACACACAGCACAGTTCTCATCCATGAAACACACTCTGCTTTAGAGCAAGAAGCACTCTCTTGCTTTCTAGAGTCACTAATCTAGAGGAAAACTCGAGTGTGCTCAGAACAAAAGAACTGTGCTTCCTACACACACAGACCATATCTAGTTCAACTCTGTTTCTGAAACTGATACAAACCACAGGTCCTCTAAATTGCATTGATTTTCAGTTAAGAGCGAGAAACGTGTGAGCTGCGTGAACAATGTAGCTTCCTTTGAGCTGAAAAGTGACTGCATTTATCTGAAACGATGTCTTTCTCATAGTAATACACAGAGCCTGGAATTTAACTCCGCTTCTGAAGGGAAACACACAGCACAGATCTCATCCATGAAACACACTCTGCTTTAGAGCAAGAAGCAGGCTCTTGCTTTCTAGAGTCTCTAATACAGAGGGAAACCTGAGTGTGCTCAGAACAAAAGAACTGTGTTTCCTACACCCGGACCATATCTAATTCAACTCTGTTTCTGAAATTGATACAAACCACAGGTCCTCTAACATGCAATGCTTTTCAGTTATGAGCGAGAAACTTGTGAGCTTCGTGAACAATGTAGCTTCCTTTGAGCTGAAATGTGACTGCATGTATCTGAAACGATGTCTTGCTTGTAGGAAGACACAGAGCCTGGCATTTAACTCAGTTTCTGAACGGAAAAACACAGCACAGATCTCATCCATGAAACACACTCTGCTTTAGAGCAAGAAGCACGCTCTTGCTTTCTAGAGTCTCTAATACAGAGGGAAACGTGAGTGTGCTCAGAACAAAAGAACTATGTTTCCTACACCCGGACCATATCTAGTTCAACTCTGTTTCTGAAACTGATACAAACCACAGGTCCTCTAACATGCAATGTTTTTCAGTTATGAGCGAGAAACGTGTGGGCTTTGTGAACAATGTAGCTTACTTTGAGCTGAAAAGTGACTGTGTTTACCTGAAACAAAGTCTTGCTTGTAGGAAGACACAGAGCCTGGCATTTAACGCCGTTTCTGAAGGGAAACACACAGCACAGTTCTCATCCATGAAACACACTCTGCTTTAGAGCAAGAAGCACTCTCTTGCTTTCTAGAGTCACTAATCTAGAGGAAAACTCGAGTGTGCTCAGAACAAAAGAACTGTGCTTCCTACACACACAGACCATATCTAGTTCAACTCTGTTTCTGAAACTGATACAAACCACAGGTCCTCTAAATTGCATTGATTTTCAGTTAAGAGCGAGAAACGTGTGAGCTGCGTGAACAATGTAGCTTCCTTTGAGCTGAAAAGTGACTGCATTTATCTGAAACGATGTCTTTCTCATAGTAATACACAGAGCCTGGAATTTAACTCCGCTTCTGAAGGGAAACACACAGCACAGATCTCATCCATGAAACACACTCTGCTTTAGAGCAAGAAGCAGGCTCTTGCTTTCTAGAGTCTCTAATACAGAGGGAAACCTGAGTGTGCTCAGAACAAAAGAACTGTGTTTCCTACATACACGGACCATATCTAGGTCAACTCTGTTTCTGAAAATGATACAAACCACAGGTCCTCCTAAATCCAATGCTTTTCAGTTAAGAGCGAGAAACATGTGAGCTTCGTGAACAATGTAGCTTCCATTGAGCTGAAAAGTGACTGCACGTAACTGAAAAGATGTCTTGCTTATAGTAAGACACAGAGCCTGGCATTTAACCCCCTTTCTGAATGGAAACACACAGCACAGATTCATCCATAAAACACACTCTGCTTTAGAGCAAGAAGCACGCTCTTGCTTTCTAGAGTCTCTAATACAGAGGGAAATGTGAGTGTGCTCAGAACAAAAGAACTGTGTTTCCTACACCCGGACCATATCTAATTCAACACTGTTTCTGAAATTGATAGAAACCACAGGTCCTCTGACATGCAATGCTTTTCAGTTATGAGCGAGAAACGTGTGAGCTTTGTGAACAATGTAGCTTACTTTGAGCTGAAAAATGACGGTGTTTACCTGAAACGAAGTCTTGCTTGTAGGAAGACACAGAGCCTGGCATTTAACTCCGTTTCTGAAGGGAAACACACAGGACAGTTCTCATCCATGAAACACACTCTGCTTTAGAGCAAGAAGCAGTCTCTTGCTTTCCAGAGTCTCTAATGCAGAGGGAAAAGTGAGTGTACTCAGAAGAAAAGAACTGTGTTTCCTACACACACGGAACACATCTACTTCAACTCTGTTTCTGAAACTGATGGAAACCACAGGTCCTCTAACATCCAATGCTTTTCAGTTAAGAGCGAGAAACGTGTGAGCTTCGTGAACAATATAGATTCCTTTGAGCTAAAATGTGACTGCATTTATCTGAAACGATGTCTTGCTTATAGTAAGACACAGAGCCTGGCATTTAACTCCGTTTCTGAACGGAAACACACAGCACAGATCTCATCCATGAAACACACTCTGCTTTAGAGCAAGAAGCACGCTCTTGCTTTCTAGAGTCTCTAATCCAGAGGAAAACGTGAGTGTGCTCAGAACAAAAGAACTGTGTTTCCTACACACAGAGACCATATCTAGTTCAACTCTGTTTCTGAAACTGATATAAACCACAGGTCCTCTAAAATCCAATGCTTTTCAGTTAAGAGCGAGAAACGTGTGAGCTTCGTGAACTATGTAGCTTCCTTTGAGCTGAAAAGTGATTGTGTTTACCTGAAACGAAGTCTTGCTTGTAGGAAGACACAGAGCCTGGCATTTAACTCCGTTTCTGAAGGGAAACACACAGCACAGTTCTCATCCATGAAACACACTCTGCTTTAGAGCAATAAGCACGATCTTGCTTTCCAGAGTCTCTAATACAGAGGGAAACATGAGTGTGCTCAATACAAAAGAACTGTGTTTCCTACACACACGGACCATATCTACTTCAACTCTGTTTCTGAAACTGATACAAACAACAGGTCTTCTAACATGCAATGGTTTTCAGTTAAGAGTGAGAAACGTGTGAGCTTCATGAACAATGTAGCTTCTTTGAGCTGAAAAGTGACTGCATTTATCTGAAACGAAGTATTGCTTGTAGGAAGACACAGAGCCTGGCATTTAACTCCGTTTCTGAAGGGAAACACACAGCACAGTTCTCATCCATGAAACACACTCTGCTTTAGAACAAGAATCATGCTCTTCCTTTCTAGAATCTCTAATACAGAGGGAAACGTGAGAGTGCTCAGAATAAAAGAACTGTGTTTCCTACACACACGGACCATATCTAGTTCACCTCTGTTTCTGAAACTGATACAAAGCACAGGTCCTCTAACATCCAATTCTTTTCTGTTAAGAGGGAGAAACATGTGAGCTTTGTGAACAATGTAGCTTACTTTGAGCTAAAAAGTGACTGCTTTTACCTGAAAGGAAATCTTGCTCGTAGGAAGACACACAGCCTGGCATTTAACTCCGTTTCTGAAGAGAAACACACAGCATAGTTCTCATCCATGAAACACACTGTGCTTTAGAGCAAGAAGCACGCTCTTGCTTTCTAGAATCTCTAATACAGAGGGAAACGTGAGTGTACTCAGAAGAAAAGAACTGTGTTTCCTACACACACGGACCACATCTAGTTCAACTCTGTTTCTGAAACTGATGGAAACCACAGGTCCTCTAACATCCAATGCTTTTCAGTTAAGAGCGAGAAACGTGTGAGCTTCGTGAACAATATAGCTTCCTTTGAGCTAAAATGTGACTGCATTTATCTGAAACGATGTCTTGCTTATAGTAAGACACAGAGCCTGGCATTTAACTCCGTTTCTGAACGGAAACACACAGCGCAGATCTCATCCATGAAACACACTCTGCTTTAGAGCAAGAAGCACGCTCTTGCTTTCTAGAGTCTCTAATCCAGAGGAAAACGTGAGTGTGCTCAGAACAAAAGAACTGTGTTTCCTACACACAGAGACCATATCTAGTTCAACTCTGTTTCTGAAACTGATATAAACCACAGGTCCTCTAAAATCCAATGCTTTTCAGTTAAGAGTGAGAAACGTGTGAGCTTCGTGAACTATGTAGCTTCCTTTGAGCTGAAAAGTGATTGCGTTTACCTGAAACGAAGTCTTGCTTGTAGGAAGACACAGAGCCTGGCATTTAACTCCGTTTCTGAAGGGAAACACACAGCACAGTTCTCATCCATGAAACACACTCTGCTTTAGAGCAATAAGCACGATCTTGCTTTCCAGAGTCTCTAATACAGAGGGAAACCTGAGTGTGCTCAGAACAAAAGAACTGTGTTTCCTACACACATGGACCATATCTAGGTCAACTCTGTTTCTGAAACTGATACAAACCACAGGTCCTCTAACATGCAATGGTTTTCAGTTAAGAGTGAGAAACGTGTGAGCTTCATGAACAATGTAGCTTCTTTGAGCTGAAAAGTGACTGCATTTATCTGAAACGAAGTATTGCTTGTAGGAAGACACAGAGCCTGGCATTTAACTCCGTTTCTGAAGGGAAACACACAGCACAGTTCTCATCCATGAAACACACTCTGCTTTAGAGCAAGAATCATGCTCTTCCTTTCTAGAATCTCTAATACAGAGGGAAACGTGAGAGTGCTCAGAATAAAAGAACTGTGTTTCCTACACACACGGACCATATCTAGTTCACCTCTGTTTCTGAAACTGATACAAAGCACAGGTCCTCTAACATCCAATTCTTTTCTGTTAAGAGGGAGAAACATGTGAGCTTTGTGAACAATGTAGCTTCCTTTGAGCTGAAAAGTGACTGCTTTTACCTGAAAGGAAATCTTGCTCGTAGGAAGACACACAGCCTGGCATTTAACTCCGTTTCTGAAGGGAAACACACAGCATAGTTCTCATCCATGAAACACACTGTGCTTTAGAGCAAGAAGCACGCTCTTGCTTTCTAGAGTCTCTAATACAGAGGGAAACGTGAGTGTGCTCAGAACAAAAGAACAGTGTTTCCTACACACACGGACCATATCTAGTTCAACTCTGTTTCTGAAACTGATACAAACCACAGGTCCTCTAAAATCTAATGCTTTTCAGTTAAGAGCGAGAAACGTGTGAGCTTCATGAACAATATAGCATCTTTTGAGCTGAAATGTGACTGCATTTATCTGAAACGATGTCTTGCTTATAGTAAGACACAGAGCCTGGTATTTAACTCCGTTTCTGAACGGAAACACACAGCACAGATCTCATCCATGAAACACACTCTGCTTTAGAGCAAGAAGCACGCTCTTGCTTTCTAGAGTCTCTAATACAGAGGGAAACATGAGTGTGCTCAGAACAAAAGAACTGTGTTTCCTACACACACGGACCATATCTAATTCAACTCTGTTTCTGAAATTGATACAAACCACAGGTCCTCTAACATGCAATGCTTTTCAGTTATGAGCGAGAAACGTGTGAGCTTTGTGAACAATGCAGCTTACTTTGAGCTGAAAAATGACGGTGTTTACCTGAAACGAAGTCTTGCTTGTAGGAAGACACAGATCCTGGTATTTAACTCCGTTTCTGAAGGGAAACACACAGCACAGTTCTCATCCATGAAACACACTCTGCTTTAGAGCAAGAAGCACGCTCTTGCTTTCTAGAGTCTCTAATCCAGAGGAAAACGTGAGTGTGCTCAGAACAAAAGAACTGTGTTTCCTACACACACAGACCATATCTAGTTCAACTCTGTTTCTGAAACTGATATAAACCACAGGTCCTCTAAAATCCAATGCTTTTCAGTTAAGAGTGAGAAACGTGTGAGCTTCGTGAACTATGTAGCTTCCTTTGAGCTGAAAAGTGACTGTGTTTTCCTGAAACGAAGTCTTGCTTGTAGGAAGACACAGAGCCTGGCATTTAACTCCGTTTCTGAAGGGAAACACACAGCACAGTTCTCATCCATGAAACACACTCTGCTTTAGAGCAAGAAGCAGTCTCTTGCTTTCCAGAGTCTCTAATACAGAGGGAAACATGAATGTGCTCAGAAAAAAAGAACTGTGTTTCCTACACACACGGACCATATCTACTTCGACTCTGTTTCTGAAACTGATACAAAGCACAGGTCCTCTATCATCCAAAGCTTTTCATTTAAGAGCGAGAAACGTGTGAGCTTTCTGAACAATGTAGCTTCATTTGAGCTGAAAAGTGACTGTGTTTACCTGAAACGAAGTCTTGCTTGTAGGAAGACACAGAGCCTGGCATTTAACTCCATTTCTGAAGGGAAACACACAGCACAGTTCTCATCCATGAAATACACTCTGCTTTAGAGCAAGAGGCACGAACTTGCTTTCTAGAGTCTCTAATGCAGAGGGAAAAGTGAGTGTGCTCAGAAGAAAAGAACTGTGTTTCCTACACACACGGACCACATCTAGTTCAACTCTGTTTCTGAAAATGATACAAACTACAGGTCCTCTAACATCCAATGCTTTTCAGTTAAGTGCGAGACACGTTTGAGCTTCGTGAACTATGTAGCTTTGTTTGAGCTGAAAAGTGACTGCATTTATCTGAAACGATGTCTTTCTTATAGTAATACACAGAGCCTGGAATTTAACTCCGTTTCTGAAGGGAAACACACAGCACAGTTCTCATCCATGAAACACACTCTGCTTTAGAGCAAGAATCATGCTCTTCCTTTCTAGAATCTCTAATACAGAGGGAAACGTGAGAGTGCTCAGAATAAAAGAACTGTGTTTCCTACACACACGGACCATATCTAGTTCAACTCTGTTTCTGAAACTGATACAAAGCACAGGTCCTCTAACATCCAATTCTTTTCTGTTAAGAGGGAGAAACATGTGAGCTTTGTGAACAATGTAGCTTCGTTTGAGCTGAAAAGTGACTGCTTTTACCTGAAAGGAAGTCTTGCTTGTAGGAAGACACAGAGCCTGGCATTGAACTCTGTTTCTGAAGGGAAACACACAGCATACTTCTCATCCATGAAACACACTGTGCTTTAGAGCAAGAGAAGCTCGCTCTTGCTTTCTAGAGTCTCTAATACAGAGGGAAACGTGAGTGTGCTCAGAACAAAAGAACAGTGTTTCCTACACACACGGACCATATCTAGTTCAACTCTGTTTCTGAAACTGAGAGAAACCACAGGTCCTCTAAAATCCAATGCTTTTCAGTTAAGAGTGAGAAACGTGTGAGCTTCGTGAACTATGTAGCTTCCTTTGAGCTGAAAAGTGATTGCGTTTACCTGAAACGAAGTCTTGCTTGTAGGAAGACACAGAGCCTGGCATTTAACTCCGTTTCCTAAGGGAAACAAACATCATAGTGCTCATCTATGAAACACACTGTGATTTAGAGCAAGAAGCACGCTCCTGCTTCCTAGAGTCTCTAATACAGAGGAAAACGTGAGTGTGCTCAGAACAAAAGAACTGTGTTTCCTACACACATGGACCATATCTACTTCAACTCTGTTTCTGAAACTGATACAAACCACAGGTCCTCTAACATGCAATGGTTTTCAGTTAAGATTGAGAAACGTGTGAGCTTCATGAACAATGTAGATTCTTTGAGCTGAAAAGTGATTGCGTTTACCTGAAACGAAGTCTTGCTTGTAGGAAGACACAGAGCCTGGCATTTAACTCCTTTTCCTAAGGGAAACAAACAGCATAGTGCTCATCTATGAAACACACTGTGATTTAGAGCAAGAAGCACGCTCCTGCTTCCTAGAGTCTCTAATACAGAGGGAAACGTGAGTGTGCTCAGAACAAAAGAACTGTGTTTCCTACACACACGGACCATATCTACTTCGACTCTGTTTCTGAAACTGATACAAACAACAGGTCCTCTAACATGCAATGGTTTTCAGTTAAGAGTGAGAAACCTGTGAGCTTCATGAACAATGTAGCTTCTTGAGCTGAAAAGTGACTGCATTTATCTGAAACGAAGTATTGCTTATAGTAGACACAGATCCTGGTATTTAACTCCGTTTCTGAAGGGAAACACACAGCACAGTTCTCATCCATGAAACACACTCTGCTTTAGAGCAAGAATCATGCTCTTCCTTTCTAGAATCTCTAATACAGAGGGAAACGTGAGAATGCTCAGAATAAAAGAACTGTGTTTCCTACACACACGGACCATATCTAGTTCAACTCTGTTTCTGAAACTGATACAAAGCACAGGTCCTCTAACATCCAATGCTTTTCAGTTAAGAGCGAGAAACCTGTGAGCTTCGTGAACAATGTAGCTTTGTTTGAGCTGAAAAGTGACTGCCTTTACCTGAAATGAAGTCTTGCTTGTAAGAAGACACAGAGCCTGGCATTTAACTCAGTTTCTGAAGGGAAACACACAGCACAGTTCTCATCCATGAAACACACTCTGCTTTAGAGCAAGAAGCAATCTCTTGCTTTCCAGAGTCTCTAATGCAGAGGGAAACATGAGTGTGCTCAGAACAAAAGAACTGTGTTTCCTACACACACGGACCATATCTAGTTCAACTCTGTTTCTGAAACTGATACAAACCACAGGTCCTCTAAATTGCATTGATTTTCAGTTAAGAGCGAGAAACGTGTGAGCTGCGTGAACAATGTAGCTTCCTTTGAGCTGAAAAGTGACTGCATTTATCTGAAACGATGTCTTTCTCATAGTAATACACAGAGCCTGGAATTTAACTCCGCTTCTGAAGGGAAACACACAGCACAGATCTCATCCATGAAACACACTCTGCTTTAGAGCAAGAAGCAGGCTCTTGCTTTCTAGAGTCTCTAATACATAGGGAAACGTGAGTGTGCTCAGAACAAAAGAACTGTGTTTCCTACACACACGGACCATATCTAGGTCAACTCTGTTTCTGAAAATGATACAAACCACAGGTCCTCCAAAATCCAATGCTTTTCAGTTAAGAGCGAGAAACATGTGAGCTTCGTGAACAATGTAGCTTCCATTGAGCTGAAAAGTGACTGCACGTAACTGAAAAGATGTCTTGCTTATAGTAAGACACAGAGCCTGGCATTTAACTCTGTTTCTGAATGGAAACACACAGCACAGATCTCATCCATAAAACACACTCTGCTTTAGAGCAAGAAGCACGCTCTTGCTTTCTAGAGTCTCTAATACAGAGGGAAATGTGAGTGTGCTCAGAACAAAAGAACTGTGTTTCCTACACCCGGACCATATCTAATTCAACACTGTTTCTGAAATTGATAGAAACCACAGGTCCTCTAACATGCAATGCTTTTCAGTTATGAGCGAGAAACGTGTGAGCTTTGTGAACAATGTAGCTTACTTTGAGCTGAAAAATGACGGTGTTTACCTGAAACGAAGTCTTGCTTGTAGGAAGACACAGAGCCTGGCATTTAACTCCGTTTCTGAAGGGAAACACACAGGACAGTTCTCATCCATGAAACACACTCTGCTTTAGAGCAAGAAGCAGTCTCTTGCTTTCCAGAGTCTCTAATGCAGAGGGAAAAGTGAGTGTGCTCAGAAGAAAAGAACTGTGTTTCCTACACACACGGACCACATCTAGTTCAACTCTGTTTCTGAAACTGATGGAAACCACAGGTCCTCTAACATCCAATGCTTTTCAGTTAAGAGCGAGAAACGTGTGAGCTTCGTGAACAATATAGCTTCCTTTGAGCTAAAATGTGACTGCATTTATCTGAAACGATGTCTTGCTTATAGTAAGACACAGAGCCTGGCATTTAACTCCGTTTCTGAACGGAAACACACAGCACAGATCTCATCCATGAAACACACTCTGCTTTAGAGCAAGAAGCACGCTCTTGCTTTCTAGAGTCTCTAATCCAGAGGAAAACGTGAGTGTGCTCAGAACAAAAGAACTGTGTTTCCTACACACAGAGACCATATCTAGTTCAACTCTGTTTCTGAAACTGATATAAACCACAGGTCCTCTAAAATCCAATGCTTTTCAGTTAAGAGTGAGAAACGTGTGAGCTTCGTGAACTATGTAGCTTCCTTTGAGCTGAAAAGTGATTGCGTTTACCTGAAACGAAGTCTTGCTTGTAGGAAGACACAGAGCCTGGCATTTAACTCCGTTTCTGAAGGGAAACACACAGCACAGTTCTCATCCATGAAAAACACTCTGCTTTAGAGCAATAAGCACGATCTTGCTTTCCAGAGTCTCTAATACAGAGGGAAACATGAGTGTGCTCAAAACAAAAGAACTGTGTTTCCTACACACACGGACCATATCTACTTCGACTCTGTTTCTGAAACTGATACAAACAACAGGTCCTCTAACATGCAATGGTTTTCAGTTAAGAGTGAGAAACGTGTGAGCTTCATGAACAATGTAGCTTCTTTGAGCTGAAAAGTGACTGCATTTATCTGAAACGAAGTATTGCTTGTAGGAAGACACAGAGCCTGGCATTTAACTCCGTTTCTGAAGGGAAACACACAGCACAGTTCTCATCCATGAAACACACTCTGCTTTAGAGCAAGAATCATGCTCTTCCTTTCTAGAATCTCTAATACAGAGGGAAACGTGAGAGTGCTCAGAATAAAAGAACTGTGTTTCCTACACACACGGACCATGTCTAGTTCACCTCTGTTTCTGAAACTGATACAAAGCACAGGTCCTCTAACATCCAATTCTTTTCTGTTAAGAGGGAGAAACATGTGAGCTTTGTGAACAATGTAGCTTCCTTTGAGCTGAAAAGTGACTGCTTTTACCTGAAAGGAAATCTTGCTCGTAGGAAGACACACAGCCTGGCATTTAACTCCGTTTCTGAAGGGAAACACACAGCATAGTTCTCATCCATGAAACACACTGTGCTTTAGAGCAAGAAGCACGCTCTTGCTTTCTAGAGTCTCTAATACAGAGGGAAACGTGAGTGTGCTCAGAACAAAAGAACAGTGTTTCCTACACACACGGACCATATCTAGTTCAACTCTGTTTCTGAAACTGATACAAACCACAGGTCCTCTAAAATCTAATGCTTTTCAGTTAAGAGCGAGAAACGTGTGAGCTTCATCAACAATATAGCATCTTTTGAGCTGAAATGTGACTGCATTTATCTGAAACGATGTCTTGCTTATAGTAAGACACAGAGCATGTTATTTAACTCCGTTTCTGAACGGAAACACACAGCACAGATCTCATCCATGAAACACACTCTGCTTTAGAGCAAGAAGCACGCTCTTGCTTTCTAGAGTCTCTAATACAGAGGGAAACATGAGTGTGCTCAGAACAAAAGAACTGTGTTTCCTACACACACGGACCATATCTAATTCAACTCTGTTTCTGAAATTGATAGAAACCACAGGTCCTCTAACATGCAATGCTTTTCAGTTATGAGCGAGAAACGTGTGAGCTTTGTGAACAATGTAGCTTACTTTGAGCTGAAAAATGACGGTGTTTACCTGAAACGAAGTCTTGCTTGTAGGAAGACACAGATCCTGGTATTTAACTCCGTTTCTGAAGGGAAACACACAGCACAGTTCTCATCCATGAAACACACTCTGCTTTAGAGCAAGAAGCACGCTCTTGCTTTCTAGAGTCTCTAATCCAGAGGAAAACGTGAGTGTGCTCAGAACAAAAGAACTGTGTTTCCTACACACACAGACCATATCTAGTTCAACTCTGTTTCTGAAACTGATATAAACCACAGGTCCTCTAAAATCCAATGCTTTTCAATTAAGAGTGAGAAACGTGTGAGCTTCGTGAACTATGTAGCTTCCTTTGAGCTGAAAAGTGACTGCGTTTTCCTGAAACGAAGTCTTGCATGTAGGAAGACACAGAGCCTGGCATTTAACTCCGTTTCTGAAGGGAAACACACAGCACAGTTCTCATCCATGAAACACACTCTGCTTTAGAGCAAGAAGCAGTCTCTTGCTTTCCAGAGTCTCTAATACAGAGGGAAACATGAATGTGCTCAGAACAAAAGAACTGTGTTTCCTACACACACGGACCATATCTACTTCGACTCTGTTTCTGAAACTGATACAAAGCACAGGTCCTCTATCATCCAAAGCTTTTCATTTAAGAGCGAGAAACGTGTGAGCTTTCTGAACAATGTAGCTTCATTTGAGCTGAAAAGTGACTGTGTTTACCTGAAACGAAGTCTTGCTTGTAGGAAGACACAGAGCCTGGCATTTAACTCCATTTCTGAAGGGAAACACACAGCACAGTTCTCATCCATGAAATACACTCTGCTTTAGAGCAAGAGGCACGAACTTGCTTTCTAGAGTCTCTAATACAGAGGAAAACGTGAGTGTGCTCAGAACAAAAGAACTGTGTTTCCTACACACATGGACCATATCTACTTCAACTCTGTTTCTGAAACTGATACAAACCACAGGTCCTCTAACATGCAATGGTTTTCAGTTAAGAGTGAGAAACGTGTGAGCTTCATGAACAATGTAGATTCTTTGAGCTGAAAAGTGATTGCGTTTACCTGAAACGAAGTCTTGCTTGTAGGAAGACACAGAGCCTGGCATTTAACTCCGTTTCCTAAGGGAAACAAACAGCATAGTGCTCATCTATGAAACACACTGTGATTTAGAGCAAGAAGCACGCTCCTGCTTCCTAGAGTCTCTAATACAGAGGGAAACGTGAGTGTGCTCAGAACAAAAGAACTGTGTTTCCTACACACACGGACCATATCTAGGTCAACTCTGTTTCTGAAAATGATACAAACCACAGGTCCTCCAAAATCCAATGCTTTTCAGTTAAGAGCGAGAAACATGTGAGCTTCCTGAACAATGTAGCTTCCATTGAGCTGAAAAGTGACTGCACGTAACTGAAACGATGTCTTGCTTATAGTAAGACACAGAGCCTGGCATTTAACTCCGTTTCTGAATGGAAACACACAGCACAGATCTCATCCATAAAACACACTCTGCTTTAGAGCAAGAAGCACGCTCTTGCTTTCTAGCGTCTCTAAAACAGAGGGAAATGTGAGTGTGCTCAGAACAAAAGAACTGTGTTTCCTACACCCGGACCATATCTAATTCAACTCTGTTTCTGAAATTGATAGAAACCACAGGTCCTCTAACATGCAATGCTTTTCAGTTATGAGCGAGAAACGTGTGAGCTTTGTGAACAATGTAGCTTACTTTGAGCTGAAATATGACGGTGTTTACCTGAAACGAAGTCTTGCTTGTAGGAATACACAGAGCCTGGCATTTAACTCCGTTTCTGAAGGGAAACACACAGCACAGTTCTCATCCATGAAACACACTCTGCTTTAGAGCAAGAAGCACGCTCTTGCTTTCTAGAGTCTCTAATCCAGAGGAAAACGTGAGTATGCTCAGAACAAAAGAACTGTGTTTCCTACACACACGGACCATATCTAGTTCAACTCTGTTTCTGAAACTGATATAAATCACAGGTCCTCTAAAATCCAATGCTTTTCAGTTAAGAGCGAGAAACGTGTGAGCTTCGTGAACTATGTAGCTTCCTTTGAGCTGAAAAGTGACTGCGTTTTCCTGAAATGAAGTCTTGCTTGTAGGAAGACACAGAGCCTGGCAATTAACTCCGTTTCTGAAGGGAAACACACAGCACAGTTCTCATCCATGAAACACACTCTGCTTTAGAGCAAGAAGCAATCTCTTGCTTTCCAGAGTCTCTAATACAGAGGGAAACATGAGTGTGCTCTGAACAAAAGAATTGTGTTTCCTACACACACAGACCATATCTAGTTCAACTCTGTTTCTGAACCTGATATAAACCACAGGTCCTCTAAAATCCAATGCTTTTCAGTTAAGAGTGAGAAACCTGTGAGCTTCGTGAACTATGTAGCTTCCTTTGAGCTGAAAAGTGACTGTGTTTTCCTGAAACGAAGTCTTGCTTGTAGGAAGACACAGAGCCTGGCATTTAACTCCGTTTCTGAGGGGAAACATCCAGCATAGTTCTCATCCATGAAATACAGTGTGCATTAAAGCAAGAAGCACGCTCTTGCTTTCTAGAATCTCTAATACAGAGGGAAACGTGAGTGTGCTCAGAACAAAAGAACTGTGTTTCCTACACACACGGACCATATCCAGGTCAACTCTGTTTCTGAAAATGATACACACCACAGGTCCACTAAAATCCAATGCTTTTCAGTTAAGAGCGAGAAATGTGTGAGCTTCGTGAACAATGTAGCTTCCTTTGAGCTGAATTGTACCTGCATTTACCTGAAACGATGTCTTGCTTGTAGGAAGACACAGAGCCTGGCATTTAACTCCGTTTCTGAACGGAAACACACAGCACAGATCTCATCCATGAAACACACTCTGCTTTAGAGCAAGAAGCACGCTCTTGCTTTCTAGAGTCTCTAATACAGAGGGAAACGTGAGTATGCTCAGAACAAAAGAACTATGTTTCCTACACCCGGACCATATCTAGTTCAACTCTGTTTCTGAAACTGATACAAACCACAGGTCCTCTAACATGCAATGTTTTTCAGTTAGGAGCGAGAAACGTGTGGGCTTTGTGAACAATGTAGCTTACTTTGAGCTGAAAAGTGACTGTGTTACCCTGAAACAAATTCTTGGTTGTAGGAAGACACAGAGCCTGGCATTTAACGCCATTTCTGAAGGGAAACACACAGCACAGTTCTCATCCATGAAACACACTCTGCTTTAGAGCAAGAAGCACTCTCTTGCTTTCTAGAGTCACTAATCTAGAGGAAAACTCGAGTGTGCTCAGAACAAAAGAACTGTGCTTCCTACACACACAGACCATATCTAGTTCAACACTGTTTCTGAAACTGATACAAACCACAGGTCCTCTAAATTGCATTGATTTTCAGTTAAGAGTGAGAAACGTGTGAGCTGTGTGAACAAGGTAGCTTCTTTGAGCTGAAAAGTGACTGCATTTATCTGAAACGATGTCTTTCTTATAGTAATTCACAGAGCCTGGAATTTAACTCCGTTTCTGAAGGGAAACACACAGCACAGTTCTCATCCATGAAACACACTCTGCTTTAGAGCAAGAATCATGTTCTTCCTTTCTAGAATATCTAATACAGAGGGAAACGTGAGAGTGCTCAGAATAAAAGAACTGTGTTTCCGACACACACGGACCATATCTAGTTCAACTCTGTTTCTGAAACTGATACAAAGCACAGGTCCTCTAACATGCAATGCTTTTCAGTTATGAACGAGAAACGTGTGAGATTTGTGAACAATGTAGCCTACTTTGAGCTTAAAAGTGACTGCGTTTACCTGAAACGAAGTCTTCCTTGTAGGAAGACACAGAGCCTGGCATTTAAATCCGTTTCTGAACGATAACACACAGCACAGATCTCATCCATGAACCACACTCTGCTTTACAGGAAGAAGCACGCTCTTGCTTTCTAGAGTCTCTAATACAGAGGAAAACGTGAGTGTGCTCAGAACAAAAGAACTGTGTTTCCTACACACAAGGACCATATCTACTTCGACTCTGTTTCTGAAACTGATACAAACCACAGGTCCTCTAACATGCAATGGTTTTCAGTTAAGAGTGAGAAACGTGTGAGCTTCATGAACAATGTAGCTTCTTCGAGCTGAAAAGTGACTGTGTTTACCTGAAACGAAGTTTTGCTTGTAGGAAGACACAGAGCCTGGCATTTAACTCCGTTTCTGAAGGGAAACACACAGCACAGTTCTCATCCATGAAACACACTCTGCTTTAGAGCAAGAATCATGCTCTTCCTTTCTAGAATCTCTAATACAGAGGGAAACGTGAGAGTGCTCAGAACAAAAGAACTGTGTTTCCTACACACACGGACCATATCTAGTTCAACTCTGTTTCTGAAACTGATACAAACCACAGGTCCTCTAACATCCAATGCTTTTCACTTAAGAGCGAGAAACGTGTGAGCTTTGTGAACAATGTAGCTTACTTTGAGCTGAAAAATGACGGTGTGTACCTGAAACGAAGTCTTGCTTGTAGGAAGACACAGAGCCTGGCATTTAACTCCGTTTCTGAAGGGAAACACACAGCAGAGTGCTCATCCATGAAACACACTCTGCTTTAGAGCAAGAAGCACGCTCTTGCTTTCTAGAGTCTCTAATCCAGAGGAAAATGTGAGTGTGCTCAGAACAAAAGAACTGTGTTTCCTACACACACGGACCATATCTAGTTCAACTCTGTTTCTGAAACTGATATAAATCACAGGTCCTCTAAAATCCAATGCTTTTCAGTTAAGAGCTAGAAATGTGTGAGCTTCGTGAACTATGTAGCTTCCTTTGAGCTGAAAAGTGACTGCGTTTTCCTGAAACGAAGTCTTGCTTGTAGGAAGACACAGAGCCTGGCATTTAACTCCGTTTCTGAACGGAAACACACAGCACAGATCTCATCCATGAAACACACTCTGCTTTAGAGCAAGAAGCACGCTCTTGCTTTCTAGAGTCTCTAATCCAGAGGAAAACGTGAGTGTGCTCAGAACAAAAGAACTGTGTTTCCTACACACAGAGACCATATCTAGTTCAACTCGGTTTCTGAAACTGATACAAAGCACAGGTCCTCTAACATCCAATTCTTTTCTGTTAAGAGGGAGAAACATGTGAGCTTTGTGAACATTGTAGCTTCCTTTGAGCTGAAAAGTGACTGCTTTTACCTGAAAGGAAGTCTTGCTCGTAGGAAGACACACAGCCTGGCATTTAACTCCGTTTCTGAAGGGAAACACACAGCATAGTTCTCATCCATGAAACACACTGTGCTTTAGAGCAAGAAGCACGCTCTTGCTTTCTAGAGTCTCTAATCCAGAGGAAAACGTGAGTGTGCTCAGAACAAAAGAACTGTGTTTCCTACACACACAGACCATATCTAGTTCAACTCTGTTTCTGAAACTGATATAAACCACAGGTCCTCTAAAATCCAATGCTTTTCAGTTAAGAGTGAGAAACGTGTGAGCTTCGTGAACTATGTAGCTTCCTTTGAGCTGAAAAGTGACTGCGTTTTACTGAAACGATGTCTTGCATGTAGGAAGACACAGAGCCTGGCATTTAACTCCGTTTCTGAAGGGAGACACACAGCACAGTTCTCATCCATGAAACACACTCTGCTTTAGAGCAAGAAGCAGTCTCTTGCTTTCCAGAGTCTCTAATACAGAGGGAAACATGAGTGTGCTCAGAACAAAAGAACTGTGTTTCCTACACACACGGACCATATCTACTTCGACTCTGTTTCTGAAACTGATACAAACAACAGGTCCTCTAACATGCAATGGTTTTCAGTTAAGAGTGAGAAACGTGTGAGCTTCATGAACAATGTAGCTTCTTTGAGCTGAAAAATGACTGCATTTATCTGAAACGAAGTATTGCTTGTAGGAAGACACAGAGCCTGGCATTTAACTCCGTTTCTGAAGGGAAACACACAGCACAGTTCTCATCCATGAAACACACTCTGCTTTAGAGCAAGAATCATGCTCTTCCTTTCTAGAATCTCTAATACAGAGGGAAACGTGAGAGTGCTCAGAATAAAAGAACTGTGTTTCCTACACACACGGACCATATCTAGTTCAACTCTGTTTCTGAAACTGATACAAAGCACAGGTCCTCTAACATCCAATTCTTTTCTGTTAAGAGGGAGAAACATGTGAGCTTTGTGAACAATGTAGCTTCCTTTGAGCTGAAAAGTGACTGCATTTTCCTGAAACGAAGTCTTGCTTGTAGGAAGACACAGAGCCTGGCATTTAACTCCGTTTCTGAAGGGAAACACACAGCACAGTTCTCATCCATGAAACACACTCTGCTTTAGAGCAATAAGCACGCTCTTGCTTTCCAGAGTCTCTAATACAGAGAGAAACATGAGTGTGCTCAGAACAAAAGAACTGTGTTTCCTACACACACGGACCATATCTACTTCGACTCTGTTTCTGAAACTGATAGAAACAACAGGTCCTCTAACATGCAATGGTTTTCAGTTAAGAGTGAGAAACGTGTGAGCTTCATGAACAATGTAGCTTATTTGAGCTGAAAAGTGACTGCATTTATCTGAAACGATTTCTTGCTTATAGTAGACACAGAGCCTGGCATTTAACTCCGTTTCTGAACGGAAACACACAGCACAGATCTCACCCATGAAACACACTCTGCTTTAGAGCAAGAAGCACGCTCTTGCTTTCTAGAGTCTCTAATACAGAGGGAAACATGAGTGTGCTCAGAACAAAAGAACTGTGTTTCCTACACACACGGACCATATCTACTTCGACTCTGTTTCTGAAACTGATACAAAGCACAGGTCCTCTAACATCCAAAGCTTTTCATTGAAGAGCGAGAAACGTGTGAGCTTTCTGAACAATGTAGCTTCATTTGAGCTGAAAAGTGACTGTGTTTACCTGAAACGAAGTCTTGCTTGTAGGAAGAAACAGAGCCTGGCATTTAACTCCATTTCTGAAGGGAAACACACAGCACAATTCTCATCCATGAAATACACTCTGCTTTAGAGCAAGAGGCACGAACTTGCTTTCTAGAGTCTCTAATGCAGAGGGAAAAGTGAGTGTGCTCAGAAGAAAAGAACTGTGTTTCCTACACACACGGACCACATCTAGTTCAACTCTGTTTCTGAAACTGATACAAACTACAGGTCCTCTAACATCCAATGCTTTTCAGTTAAGTGCGAGACACGTGTGAGCTTCGTGAACTATGTAGCTTTGTTTGAGCTGAAAAGTGACTGCATTTATCTGAAACGATGTCTTTCTTATACTAATACACAGAGCCTGGAATTTAACTCCGCTTCTGAAGGGAAACAAACAGCACAGATCTCATCCATGAAACACACTCTGCTTTAGAGCAAGAAGCACGCTCTTGTTTTCTAGAGTCTCTAATCCAGAGGAAAACGTGAGTGTGCTCAGAACAAAAGAACTGTGTTTCCTACACACAGAGACCATATCTAGTTCAACTCTGTTTCTGAAACTGATATAAACCACAGGTCCTCTAAAATCCAATGCTTTTCAATTAAGAGTGAGAAACGTGTGAGCTTCGTGAACTATGTAGCTTTGTTTGAGCTGAAAAGTGACTGCATTTATCTGAAACGATGTCTTTCTTATAGTAATACACAGAGCCTGGAATTTAACTCCGTTTCTGAAGGGAAACACACAGCACAGTTCTCATCCATGAAACACACTCTGCTTTAGAGCAAGAATCATGCTCTTCCTTTCTAGAATCTCTAATACAGAGGGAAACGTGAGAGTGCTCAGAATAAAAGAACTGTGTTTCCGACACACACGGACCATATCTAGTTCAACTCTGTTTCTGAAACTGATATAAACCACAGGTCCTCTAAAATCCAATGCTTTTCAGTTAAGAGTGAGAAACGTGTGAGCTTCGTGAACTATGTAGCTTCCTTTGAGCTGAAAAGTGACTGCGTTTTCCTGAAACGATGTCTTGCATGTAGGAAGACACAGAGCCTGGCATTTAACTCCGTTTCTGAAGGGAGACACACAGCACAGTTCTCATCCATGAAACACACTCTGCTTTAGAGCAAGAAGCAGTCTCTTGCTTTCCAGAGTCTCTAATACAGAGGGAAACATGAGTGTGCTCAGAACAAAAGAACTGTGTTTCCTACACACACGGACCATATCTACTTCGACTCTGTTTCTGAAACTGATACAAACAACAGGTCCTCTAACATGCAATGGTTTTCAGTTAAGAGTGAGAAACGTGTGAGCTTCATGAACAATGTAGCTTCTTTGAGCTGAAAAATGACTGCATTTATCTGAAACGAAGTATTGCTTGTAGGAAGACACAGAGCCTGGCATTTAACTCCGTTTCTGAAGGGAAACACACAGCACAGTTCTCATCCATGAAACACACTCTGCTTTAGAGCAAGAATCATGCTCTTCCTTTCTAGAATCTCTAATACAGAGGGAAACGTGAGAGTGCTCAGAACAAAAGAACTGTGTTTCCTACACACACGGACCATATCTAGTTCAACTCTGTTTCTGAAACTGATACAAACCACAGGTCCTCTAACATCCAATGCTTTTCACTTAAGAGCGAGAAACGTGTGAGCTTTGTGAACAATGTAGCTTCGTTTGAGCTGTAAAGTGACTGCGTTTACCTGAAACGAAGTCTTGCTTGTAGGAAGGCACAGAGCCTGGCATTTAACTCCGTTTCTGAAGGGAAACACACGGCACAGTTCTCATCCATGAAACACACTCTGCTTTAGAGCAAGAAGCACGCTCTTGCTTTCTAGAGTCTCTAATACAGAGGGAAACGTGAGTGTGCTCAGAACAAAAGAACTGTGTTTCCTACACACACAGAACATATCTAGTTCAACTCTGTTTCTGAAACTGATACAAACCACAGGTCCTCTAACATCCAATGCTTTTCAGTTAAGAGCGAGAAACGTGTGAGCTGCGTGAACAATATAGCTTCCTTTGAGCTGAAAAGTGACTGCATTTATCTGAAACGATGTCTTTCTTATAGTAATACACAGAGCCTGGAATTTAACTCCGCTTCTGAAGGGAAACACACAGCACAGATCTCATCCATGAAACACACTCTGCTTTAGAGCAAGAAGCAGGCTCTTGCTTTCTAGAGTCTCTAATACAGAGGGAAACATGAGTGTGCTCAGAACAAAAGAACTGTGTTTCCTACACACACGGACCATATCTAGGTCAATCTGTTTCTGAAAATGATACAAACCACAGGTCCTCCAAAATCCAATGCTTTTCAGTTAAGAGCTTGAAACATGTGAGCTTCGTGAACAATGTAGCTTCCATTGAGCTGAAAAGTGACTGCATGTAACTGAAAAGATGTCTTGCTTATAGTAAGACACAGAGCCTGGCATTTAACTCCGTTTCTGAATGGAAACACACAGCACAGATCTCATCCATAAAACACACTCTGCTTTAGAGCAAGAAGCACGCTCTTGCTTTCTAGAGTCTCTAATACAGAGGGAAATGTGAGTGTGCTCAGAACAAAAGAACTGTGTTTCCTACACCCGGACCATATCTAATTCAACACTCTTTCTGAAATTGATAGAAACCACAGGTCCTCTAACATGCAATGGTTTTCAGTTATGAGCGAGAAACGTGTGAGCTTTGTGAACAATGTAGCTTACTTTGAGCTGAAAAATGACGGTGTGTACCTGAAACGAAGTCTTGCTTGTAGGAAAACACAGAGCCTGGCATTTAACTCCGTTTCTGAAGGGAAACACACAGCAGAGTGCTCATCCATGAAACACACTCTGCTTTAGAGCAAGAAGCACGCTCTTGCTTTCTAGAGTCTCTAATCCAGAGGAAAATGTGAGTGTGCTCAGAACAAAAGAACTGTGTTTCCTACACACACGGACCATATCTAGTTCAACTCTGTTTCTGAAACTGATATAAATCACAGGTCCTCTAAAATCCAATGCTTTTCAGTTAAGAGCGAGAAATGTGTGAGCTTCGTGAACTATGTAGCTTCCTTTGAGCTGAAAAGTGACTGCGTTTTCCTGAAACGAAGTCTTGCTTGTAGGAAGACACAGAGCCTGGCATTTAACTCCGTTTCTGAAGGGAAACACCAGGACAGTTCTCATCCATGAAACACACTCTGCTTTAGAGCAAGAAGCAGTCTCTTGCTTTCCAGAGTCTCTAATGCAGAGGGAAATGTGAGTGTGCTCAGAAGAAAAGAACTGTGTGTCCTACACACACGGACCACATCTAGTTCAACTCTGTTTCTGAAACTGATGGAAACCACAGGTCCTCTAACATCCAATGCTTTTCAGTTAAGAGGGAGAAACGTGTGAGCTTCGTGAACAATATAGTTTCCTTTGAGCTAAAATGTGACTGCATTTATCTGAAACGATGTCTTGCTTATAGTAAGACACAGAGCCTGGCATTTAACTCCGTTTCTGAACGGAAACACACAGCACAGATCTCATCCATGAAACACACTCTGCTTTAGAGCAAGAAGCACGCTCTTGCTTTCTAGAGTCTCTAATCCAGAGGAAAACGTGAGTGTGCTCAGAACAAAAGAACTGTGTTTCCTACACACAGAGACCATATCTAGTTCAACTCTGTTTCTGAAACTGATACAAAGCACAGGTCCTCTAACATCCAATTCTTTTCTGTTATGAGGGAGAAACATGTGAGCTTTGTGAACATTGTAGCTTCCTTTGAGCTGAAAAGTGACTGCTTTTACCTGAAAGGAAGTCTTGCTCGTAGGAAGACACACAGCCTGGCATTTAACTCCGTTTCTGAAGGGAAACACACAGCATAGTTCTCATCCATGAAACACACTGTGCTTTAGAGCAAGAAGCACGCTCTTGCTTTCTAGAGTCTCTAATCCAGAGGAAACCGTGAGTGTGCTCAGAACAAAAGAACTGTGTTTCCTACACACACAGACCATATCTAGTTCAACTCTGTTTCTGAAACTGATATAAACCACAGGTCCTCTAAAATCCAATGCTTTTCAGTTAAGAGTGAGAAACGTGTGAGCTTCGTGAACTATGTAGCTTCCTTTGAGCTGAAAAGTGACTGCGTTTTCCTGAAACGAAGTCTTGCATGTAGGAAGACACAGAGCCTGGCATTTAACTCCGTTTCTGAAGGGAGACACACAGCACAGTTCTCATCCATGAAACACACTCTGCTTTAGAGCAAGAAGCAGTCTCTTGCTTTCCAGAGTCTCTAATACAGAGGGAAACATGAGTGTGCTCAGAACAAAAGAACTGTGTTTCCTACACACACGGACCATATCTACTTCGACTCTGTTTCTGAAACTGATACAAACAACAGGTCCTCTAACATGCAATGGTTTTCAGTTAAGAGTGAGAAACGTGTGAGCTTCATGAACAATGTAGCTTCTTTGAGCTGAAAAATGACTGCATTTATCTGAAACGAAGTATTGCTTGTAGGAAGACACAGAGCCTGGCATTTAACTCCGTTTCTGAAGGGAAACACACAGCACAGTTCTCATCCATGAAACACACTCTGCTTTAGAGCAAGAATCATGCTCTTCCTTTCTAGAATCTCTAATACAGAGGGAAACGTGAGAGTGCTCAGAATAAAAGAACTGTGTTTCCTACACACACGGACCATATCTAGTTCAACTCTGTTTCTGAAACTGATACAAAGCACAGGTCCTCTAACATCCAATTCTTTTCTGTTAAGAGGGAGAAACATGTGAGCTTTGTGAACAATGTAGCTTCCTTTGAGCTGAAAAGTGACTGCATTTTCCTGAAACGAAGTCTTGCTTGTAGGAAGACACAGAGCCTGGCATTTAACTCCGTTTCTGAAGGGAAACACACAGCACAGTTCTCATCCATGAAACACACTCTGCTTTAGAGCAATAAGCACGCTCTTGCTTTCCAGAGTCTCTAATACAGAGAGAAACATGAGTGTGCTCAGAACAAAAGAACTGTGTTTCCTACACACACGGACCATATCTACTTCGACTCTGTTTCTGAAACTGATAGAAACAACAGGTCCTCTAACATGCAATGGTTTTCAGTTAAGAGTGAGAAACGTGTGAGCTTCATGAACAATGTAGCTTCTTTGAGCTGAAAAGTGACTGCATTTATCTGAAACGATTTCTTGCTTATAGTAGACACAGAGCCTGGCATTTAACTCCGTTTCTGAACGGAAACACACAGCACAGATCTCACCCATGAAACACACTCTGCTTTAGAGCAAGAAGCACGCTCTTGCTTTCTAGAGTCTCTAATACAGAGGGAAACATGAGTGTGCTCAGAACAAAAGAACTGTGTTTCCTACACACACGGACCATATCTACTTCGACTCTGTTTCTGAAACTGATACAAAGCACAGGTCCTCTAACATCCAAAGCTTTTCATTGAAGAGCGAGAAACGTGTGAGCTTTCTGAACAATGTAGCTTCATTTGAGCTGAAAAGTGACTGTGTTTACCTGAAACGAAGTCTTGCTTGTAGGAAGACACAGAGCCTGGCATTTAATTCCATTTCTGAAGGGAAACACACAGCACAGTTCTCATCCATGAAATACACTCTGCTTTAGAGCAAGAGGCACGAACTTGCTTTCTAGAGTCTCTAATGCAGAGGGAAAATTGAGTGTGCTCAGAAGAAAAGAACTGTGTTTCCTACACACACGGACCACATCTAGTTCAACTCTGTTTCTGAAACTGATACAAACTACAGGTCCTCTAACATCCAATGCTTTTCAGTTAAGTGCGAGACACGTGTGAGCTTCGTGAACTATGTAGCTTTGTTTGAGCTGAAAAGTGACTGCATTTATCTGAAACGATGTCTTTCTTATACTAATACACAGAGCCTGGAATTTAACTCCGCTTCTGAAGGGAAACACACAGCACAGATCTCATCCATGAAACACACTCTGCTTTAGAGCAAGAAGCACGCTCTTGTTTTCTAGAGTCTCTAATCCAGAGGAAAACGTGAGTGTGCTCAGAACAAAAGAACTGTGTTTCCTACACACAGAGACCATATCTAGTTCAACTCTGTTTCTGAAACTGATATAAACCACAGGTCCTCTAAAATCCAATGCTTTTCAATTAAGAGTGAGAAACGTGTGAGCTTCAAGAACTATGTAGCTTTGTTTGAGCTGAAAAGTGACTGCATTTATCTGAAACGATGTCTTTCTTATAGTAATACACAGAGCCTGGAATTTAACTCCGTTTCTGAAGGGAAACACACAGCACAGTTCTTATCCATGAAACACACTCTGCTTTAGAGCAAGAATCATGCTCTTCCTTTCTAGAATCTCTAATACAGAGGGAAACTTGAGAGTGCTCAGAATAAAAGAACTGTGTTTCCTACACACACGGACCATATCTAGTTCAACTCTGTTTCTGAAACTGATACAAAGCACAGGTCCTCTAACATCCAATTCTTTTCTGTTAAGAGGGAGAAACATGTGAGCTTTGTGAACAATGTAGCTTCGTTTGAGCTGAAAAGTGACTGCTTTTACCTGAAAGGAAGTCTTGCTTGTAGGAAGACACAGAGCCTGGCATTTAACTCTGTTTCTGAAGGGAAACACACAGCATACTTCTCATCCATGAAACACACTCTGCTTTAGAGCAAGAAGCACGCTTTTGCTTTCCAGAGTCTCTAATACAGAGGGAAACGTGAGTGTGCTCAGAACAAAAGAACAGTGTTTCCTACACACACGGACCATATCTAGTTCAACTCTGTTTCTGAAACTGAGAGAAACCACAGGTCCTCTAAAATCCAATGCTTTTCAGTTAAGAGCGAGAAACGTGTGAGCTTCATGAACAATATAGCTTCCTTTGAGCTGAAATGTGACTGCATTTATCTGAAACGATGTCTTGCTTATAGTAAGACACAGAGCCTGGCATTTAACTCCGTTTCTGAACGGAAACACACAGCACAGATCTCATCCATGAAACACACTCTGCTTTAGAGCAAGAAGCACGCTCTTGCTTTCTAGAGTCTCTAATCCAGAGGAAAACGTGAGTGTGCTCAGAACAAAAGAACTGTGTTTCCTACACAGAGAGACCATATCTAGTTCAACTCTGTTTCTGAAACTGATATAAACCACAGGTCCTCTAAAATCCAATGCTTTTCAGTTAAGAGTGAGAAACTTGTGAGCTTCGTGAACTATGTAGCTTCCTTTGAGCTGAAAAGTGATTGCGTTTACCTGAAACGAAGTATTGCTTGTAGGAAGACACAGAGCCTGGCATTTAACTCCGTTTCTGAAGGGAAACACACAGCAGAGTGCTCATCCATGAAACACACTCTGCTTTAGAGCAAGAAGCACGCTCTTGCTTTCTAGAGTCTCTAATCCAGAGGAAAATGTGAGTGTGCTCAGAACAAAAGAACTGTGTTTCCTACACACACGGACCATATCTAGTTCAACTCTGTTTCTGAAACTGATATAAATCACAGGTCCTCTAAAATCCAATGCTTTTCAGTTAAGAGCGAGAAATGTGTGAGCTTCGTGAACTATGTAGCTTCCTTTGAGCTGAAATGTGACTGCGTTTTCCTGAAACGAAGTCTTGCTTGTAGGAAGACACAGAGCCTGGCATTTAACTCCGTTTCTGAAGGGAAACACCAGGACAGTTCTCATCCATGAAACACACTCTGCTTTAGAGCAAGAAGCAGTCTCTTGCTTTCCAGAGTCTCTAATGCAGAGGGAAAAGTGAGTGTGCTCAGAAGAAAAGAACTGTATTTCCTACACACACGGACCACATCTAGTTCAACTCTGTTTCTGAAACTGATGGAAACCACAGGTCCTCTAACATCCAATGCTTTTCAGTTAAGAGCGAGAAACGTGTGAGCTTCGTGAACAATATAGCTTCCTTTGAGCTAAAATGTGACTGCATTTATCTGAAACGATGTCTTGCTTATAGTAAGACACAGAGCCTGGCATTTAACTCCGTTTCTGAACGGAAACACACAGCACAGATCTCATCCATGAAACACACTCTGCTTTAGAGCAAGAAGCACGCTCTTGCTTTCTAGAGTCTCTAATCAAGAGGAAAACGTGAGTGTGCTCAGAACAAAAGAACTGTGTTTCCTACACACAGAGACCATATCTAGTTCAACTCTGTTTCTGAAACTGATATAAACCACAGGTCCTCTAAAATCCAATGCTTTTCAGTTAAGAGTGAGAAACGTGTGAGCTTCGTGAACTATGTAGCTTCCTTTGAGCTGAAAAGTGATTGCGTTTACCTGAAACGAAGTCTTGCTTGTAGGAAGACACAGAGCCTGGCATTTAACTCCGTTTCTGAAGGGAAACACACAGCACAGTTCTCATCCATGAAACACACTCTGCTTTAGAGCAATAAGCACGATCTTGCTTTCCAGAGTCTCTAATACAGAGGGAAACATGAGTGTGCTCAGAACAAAAGAACTGTGTTTCCTACACACACGGACCATATCTACTTCGACTCTGTTTCTGAAACTGATACAAACCACAGGTCCTCTAACATGCAATGGTTTTCAGTTAAGAGTGAGAAACGTGTGAGCTTCATGAACAATGTAGCTTCTTTGAGCTGAAAAGTGACTGCATTTATCTGAAACGAAGTATTGCTTGTAGGAAGACACAGAGCCTGGCATTTAACTCCGTTTCTGAAGGGAAACACACAGCACAGTTCTCATCCATGAAACACACTCTGCTTTAGAGCAAGAATCATGCTCTTCCTTTCTAGAATCTCTAATACAGAGGGAAACGTGAGAGTGCTCAGAATAAAAGAACTGTGTTTCCTACACACACGGACCATATCTAGTTCACCTCTGTTTCTGAAACTGATACAAAGCACAGGTCCTCTAACATCCAATTCTTTTCTGTTAAGAGGGAAAAACATGTGAGCTTTGTGAACATTGTAGCTTCCTTTGAGCTGAAAAGTGACTGCTTTTACCTGAAAGGATGTCTTGCTCGTAGGAAGACACACAGCCTGGCATTTAACTCCGTTTCTGAAGGGAAACACACAGCATAGTTCTCATCCATGAAACACACTGTGCTTTAGAGCAAGAAGCACGCTCTTGCTTTCTAGAGTCTCTAATACAGAGGGAAACGTGAGTGTGCTCAGAACAAAAGAACAGTGTTTCCTACACACACGGACCATATCTAGTTCAACTCTGTTTCTGAAACTGATACAAACCACAGGTCCTCTAAAATCTAATGCTTTTCTGTTAAGAGCGAGAAACGTGTGAGCTTCATGAACAATATAGCATCTTTTGAGCTGAAATGTGACTGCATTTATCTGAAACGATGTCTTGCTTATAGTAAGACACAGAGCCTGGTATTTAACTCCGTTTCTGAACGGAAACACACAGCACAGATCACATCCATGAAACACACTCTGCTTTAGAGCAAGAAGCACGCTCTTGCTTTCTAGAGTCTCTAATACAGAGGGAAACATGAGTGTGCTCAGAACAAAAGAACTGTGTTTCCTACACACACGGACCATATCTAATTCAACTCTGTTTCTGAAATTGATACAAACCACAGGTCCTCTAACATGCAATGCTTTTCAGTTATGAACGAGAAACGTGTGAGCTTTGTGAACAATGTAGCTTACTTTGAGCTGAAAAATGACGGTGTTTACCTGAAACGACGTCTTGCTTGTAGGAAGAAACAGTTCCTGGTATTTAACTCCGTTTCTGAAGGGAAACACACAGCACAGTTCTCATCCATTAAACACACTCTGCTTTAGAGCAAGAAGCACGCTCTTGCTTTCTAGAGTCTCTAATCCAGAGGAAAACGTGAGTGTGCTCAGAACAAAAGAACTGTGTTTCCTACACACACAGACCATATCTAGTTCAACTCTGTTTCTGAAACTGATATAAACCACAGGTCCTCTAAAATCCAATGCTTTTCAGTTAAGGGTGAGAAACGTGTGAGCTTCGTGAACTATGTAGCTTCCTTTGAGCTGAAAAGTGACTGCGTTTTCCTGAAACGAAGTCTTACATGTAGGAAGACACAGAGCCTGCCATTTAACTCCGTTTCTGAAGGGAGACACACAGCACAGTTCTCATCCATGAAACACACTCTGCTTTAGAGCAAGAAGCAGTCTCTTGCTTTCCAGAGTCTCTAATACAGAGGGAAACATGAGTGTGCTCAGAACAAAAGAACTGTGTTTCCTACACACACGGACCATATCTACTTCGACTCTGTTTCTGAAACTGATACAAACAACAGGTCCTCTAACATGCAATTCTTTTCTGTTAAGAGGGAGAAACATGTGAGCTTTGTGAACAATGTAGCTTCCTTTGAGCTGAAAAGTGACTGCATTTTCCTGAAATGAAGTCTTGCTTGTAGGAAGACACAGAGCCTGGCATTTAACTCCGTTTCTGAAGGGAAACACACAGCACAGTTCTTATCCATGAAACACACTCTGCTTTAGAGCAAGAGGCACGAACTTGCTTTCTAGAGTCTCTAATGCAGAGGGAAAAGTGAGTGTGCTCAGAAGAAAAGAACTGTGTTTCCTACACACACGGACCACATCTAGTTCAACTCTGTTTCTGAAACTGATACAAACTACAGGTCCTCTAACATCCAATGCTTTTCAGTTAAGTGCGAGACACGTGTGAGCTTCGTGAACTATGTAGCATTGTTTGAGCTGAAAAGTGACTGCATTTATCTGAAACGATGTCTTTCTTATACTAATACACAGAGCCTGGAATTTAACTCCACTTCTGAAGGGAAACACACAGCACAGATCTCATCCATGAAACACACTCTGCTTTAGAGCAAGAAGCACGCTCTTGTTTTCTAGAGTCTCTAATCCAGAGGAAAACGTGAGTGTGCTCAGAACAAAAGAACTGGGTTTCCTACACACAGAGACCATATCTAGTTCAACTCTGTTTCTGACACTGAGAGAAACCACAGGTCCTCTAACATCCAATGCTTTTCAGTTAAGAGCGAGAAACGTGTGAGCTTCGTGAACAATATAGCTTCCTTTGAGCTGAAATGTGACTGCTTTTACCTGAAACGATGTCTTGCTTATATAAGACACAGAGCCTGGCATTTAACTCCGTTTCTGAACGGAAACACACAGCACACTTCTCATCCATGAAACACACTGTGCTTTAGAGGAAGAGAAGCTCGCTCTTGCTTTCTAGAGTCTCTAATCCAGAGGAAAACGTGAGTGTGCTCAGAACAAAAGAACTGTGTTTCCTACACACAGAGACCATATCTAGTTCAACTCTGTTTCTGAAACTGATATAAACCACAGGTCCTCTAAAATCCAATGCTTTTCAGTTATGAGCGAGAAACGTGTGAGCTTTGTGAACAATGTAGCTTACTTTGAGCTGAAAAATGACGGTGTGTACCTGAAACGAAGTCTTGCTTGTAGGAAAACACAGAGCCTGGCATTTAACTCCGTTTCTGAAGGGAAACACACAGCAGAGTGCTCATCCATGAAACACACTCTGCTTTAGAGCAAGAAGCACGCTCTTGCTTTCTAGAGTCTCTAATCCAGAGGAAAATGTGAGTGTGCTCAGAACAAAAGAACTGTGTTTCCTACACACACGGACCATATCTAGTTCAACTCTGTTTCTGAAACTGATATAAATCACAGGTCCTCTAAAATCCATTGCTTTTCAGTTAAGAGCGAGAAATGTGTGAGCTTCGTGAACTATGTAGCTTCCTTTGAGCTGAAAAGTGACTGCGTTTTCCTGAAACGAAGTCTTGCTTGTAGGAAGACACAGAGCCTGGCATTTAACTCCGTTTCTGAAGGGAAACACCAGGACAGTTCTCATCCATGAAACACACTCTGCTTTAGAGCAAGAAGCAGTCTCTTGCTTTCCAGAGTCTCTAATGCAGAGGGAAATGTGAGTGTGCTCAGAAGAAAAGAACTGTGTGTCCTACACACACGGACCACATCTAGTTCAACTCTGTTTCTGAAACTGATGGAAACCACAGGTCCTCTAACATCCAATGCTTTTCAGTTAAGAGGGAGAAACGTGTGAGCTTCGTGAATAATATAGCTTCCTTTGAGCTAAAATGTGACTGCATTTATCTGAAACGATGTCTTGCTTATAGTAAGACACAGAGCCTGGCATTTAACTCCGTTTCTGAACGGAAACACACAGCACAGATCTCATCCATGAAACACACTCTGCTTTAGAGCAAGAAGCACGCTCTTGCTTTCTAGAGTCTCTAATCCAGAGGAAAACGTGAGTGTGCTCAGAACAAAAGAACTGTGTTTCCTACACACAGAGACCATATCTAGTTCAACTCTGTTTCTGAAACTGATACAAAGCACAGGTCCTCTAACATCCAATTCTTTTCTGTTAAGAGGGAGAAACATGTGAGCTTTGTGAACATTGTAGCTTCCTTTGAGCTGAAAAGTGACTGCTTTTACCTGAAAGGAAGTCTTGCTCGTAGGAAGACACACAGCCTGGCATTTAACTCCGTTTCTGAAGGGAAACACACAGCATAGTTCTCATCCATGAAACACACTGTGCTTTAGAGCAAGAAGCACGCTCTTGCTTTCTAGAGTCTCTAATCCAGAGGAAAACGTGAGTGTGCTCAGAACAAAAGAACTGTGTTTCCTACACACACAGACCATATCTAGTTCAACTCTGTTTCTGAAACTGATATAAACCACAGGTCCTCTAAAATCCAATGCTTTTCAGTTAAGAGTGAGAAACGTTTGAGCTTCGTGAACTATGTAGCTTCCTTTGAGCTGAAAAGTGACTGCGTTTTCCTGAAACGAAGTCTTGCATGTAGGAAGACACAGAGCCTGGCATTTAACTCCGTTTCTGAAGGGAGACACACAGCACAGTTCTCATCCATGAAACACACTCTGCTTTAGAGCAAGAAGCAGTCTCTTGCTTTCCAGAGTCTCTAATACAGAGGGAAACATGAGTGTGCTCAGAACAAAAGAACTGTGTTTCCTACACACACGGACCATATCTACTTCGACTCTGTTTCTGAAACTGATACAAACAACAGGTCCTCTAACATGCAATGGTTTTCAGTTAAGAGTGAGAAACGTGTGAGCTTCATGAACAATGTAGCTTCTTTGAGCTGAAAAATGACTGCATTTATCTGAAACGAAGTATTGCTTGTAGGAAGACACAGAGCCTGGCATTTAACTCCGTTTCTGAAGGGAAACACACAGCACAGTTCTCATCCATGAAACACACTCTGCTTTAGAGCAAGAATCATGCTCTTCCTTTCTAGAATCTCTAATACAGAGGGAAACGTGAGAGTGCTCAGAATAAAAGAACTGTGTTTCCTACACACACGGACCATATCTAGTTCACCTCTGTTTCTGAAACTGATACAAAGCACAGGTCCTCTAACATCCAATTCTTTTCTGTTAAGAGGGAGAAACATGTGAGCTTTGTGAACAATGTAGCTTCCTTTGAGCTGAAAAGTGACTGCATTTTCCTGAAACGAATTCTTGCTTGTAGGAAGACACAGAGCCTGGCATTTAACTCCGTTTCTGAAGGGAAACACACAGCACAGTTCTCATCCATGAAACACACTCTGCTTTAGAGCAATAAGCACGCTCTTGCTTTCCAGAGTCTCTAATACAGAGAGAAACATGAGTGTGCTCAGAACAAAAGAACTGTGTTTCCTACACACACGGACCATATCTACTTCGACTCTGTTTCTGAAACTGATAGAAACAACAGGTCCTCTAACATGCAATGGTTTTCAGTTAAGAGTGAGAAACGTGTGAGCTTCATGAACAATGTAGCTTCTTTGAGCTGAAAAGTGACTGCATTTATCTGAAACGATTTCTTGCTTATAGTAGACACAGAGCCTGGCATTTAACTCCGTTTCTGAACGGAAACACACAGCACAGATCTCACCCATGAAACACACTCTGCTTTAGAGCAAGAAGCACGCTCTTGCTTTCTAGAGTCTCTAATACAGAGGGAAACATGAGTGTGCTCAGAACAAAAGAACTGTGTTTCCTACACACACGGACCATATCTACTTCGACTCTGTTTCTGAAACTGATACAAAGCACAGGTCCTCTAACATCCAAAGCTTTTCATTGAAGAGCGAGAAACGTGTGAGCTTTCTGAACAATGTAGCTTCATTTGAGCTGAAAAGTGACTGTGTTTACCTGAAACGAAGTCTTGCTTGTAGGAAGACACAGAGCCTGGCATTTAACTCCATTTCTGAAGGGAAACACACAGCACAGTTCTCATCCATGAAATACACTCTGCTTTAGAGCAAGAGGCACGAACTTGCTTTCTAGAGTCTCTAATGCAGAGGGAAAAGTGAGTGTGCTCAGAAGAAAAGAACTGTGTTTCCTACACACACGGACCACATCTAGTTCAACTCTGTTTCTGAAACTGATACAAACTACAGGTCCTCTAACATCCAATGCTTTTCAGTTAAGTGCGAGACACGTGTGAGCTTCGTGAACTATGTAGCTTTGTTTGAGCTGAAAAGTGACTGCATTTATCTGAAACGATGTCTTTCTTATACTAATACACAGAGCCTGGAATTTAACTCCGCTTCTGAAGGGAAACACACAGCACAGATCTCATCCATGAAACACACTCTGCTTTAGAGCAAGAAGCACGCTCTTGTTTTCTAGAGTCTCTAATCCAGAGGAAAACGTGAGTGTGCTCAGAACAAAAGAACTGTGTTTCCTACACACAGAGACCATATCTAGTTCAACTCTGTTTCTGAAACTGATATAAACCACAGGTCCTCTAAAATCCAATGCTTTTAAATTAAGAGTGAGAAACGTGT
Source organism: Onychomys leucogaster (assembly GCA_949786385.1). Classification (NCBI taxonomy): domain Eukaryota; kingdom Metazoa; phylum Chordata; class Mammalia; order Rodentia; family Cricetidae; genus Onychomys; species Onychomys leucogaster. Next base: position 112,261 of record CATKUP010000461.1, read on the forward strand.
GAGCTTCAAGAACTATGTAGCTTTGTTTGAGCTGAAAAGTGACTGCATTTATCTGAAACGATGTCTTTCTTATAGTAATACACAGAGCCTGGAATTTAACTCCGTTTCTGAAGGGAAACACACAGCACAGTTCTCATCCATGAAACACACTCTGCTTTAGAGCAAGAATCATGCTCTTCCTTTCTAGAATCTCTAATACAGAGGGAAACGTGAGAGTGCTCAGAATAAAAGAACTGTGTTTCCTACACACACGGACCATATCTAGTTCAACTCTGTTTCTGAAACTGATACAAAGCACAGGTCCTCTAACATCCAATTCTTTTCTGTTAAGAGGGAGAAACATGTGAGCTTTGTGAACAATGTAGCTTCGTTTGAGCTGAAAAGTGACTGCTTTTACCTGAAAGGAAGTCTTGCTTGTAGGAAGACACAGAGCCTGGCATTTAACTCTGTTTCTGAAGGGAAACACACAGCATACTTCTCATCCATGAAACACACTCTGCTTTAGAGCAAGAAGCACGCTTTTGCTTTCCAGAGTCTCTAATACAGAGGGAAACGTGAGTGTGCTCAGAACAAAAGAACAGTGTTTCCTACACACACGGACCATATCTAGTTCAACTCTGTTTCTGAAACTGAGAGAAACCACAGGTCCTCTAAAATCCAATGCTTTTCAGTTAAGAGCGAGAAACGTGTGAGCTTCATGAACAATATAGCTTCCTTTGAGCTGAAATGTGACTGCATTTATCTGAAACGATGTCTTGCTTATAGTAAGACACAGAGCCTGGCATTTAACTCCGTTTCTGAACGGAAACACACAGCACAGATCTCATCCATGAAACACACTCTGCTTTAGAGCAAGAAGCACGCTCTTGCTTTCTAGAGTCTCTAATCCAGAGGAAAACGTGAGTGTGCTCAGAACAAAAGAACTGTGTTTCCTACACAGAGAGACCATATCTAGTTCAACTCTGTTTCTGAAACTGATATAAACCACAGGTCCTCTAAAATCCTATGCTTTTCAGTTAAGAGTGAGAAACGTGTGAGCTTCGTGAACTATGTAGCTTCCTTTGAGCTGAAAAGTGATTGCGTTTACCTGAAACGAAGTATTGCTTGTAGGAAGACACAGAGCCTGGCATTTAACTCCGTTTCTGAAGGGAAACACACAGCAGAGTGCTCATCCATGAAACACACTCTGCTTTAGAGCAAGAAGCACGCTCTTGCTTTCTAGAGTCTCTAATCCAGAGGAAAATGTGAGTGTGCTCAGAACAAAAGAACTGTGTTTCCTACACACACGGACCATATCTAGTTCAACTCTGTTTCTGAAACTGATATAAATCACAGGTCCTCTAAAATCCAATGCTTTTCAGTTAAGAGCGAGAAATGTGTGAGCTTCGTGAACTATGTAGCTTCCTTTGAGCTGAAAAGTGACTGCGTTTTCCTGAAACGAAGTCTTGCTTGTAGGATGACACAGAGCCTGGCATTTAACTCCGTTTCTGAAGGGAAACACCAGGACAGTTCTCATCCATGAAACACACTCTGCTTTAGAGCAAGAAGCAGTCTCTTGCTTTCCAGAGTCTCTAATGCAGAGGGAAAAGTGAGTGTGCTCAGAAGAAAAGAACTGTGTGTCCTACACACGGACCACATCTAGTTCAACTCTGTTTCTGAAACTGATGGAAACCACAGGTCCTCTAACATCCAATGCTTTTCAGTTAAGAGCGAGAAACGTGTGAGCTTCGTGAACAATATAGCTTCCTTTGAGCTAAAATGTGACTGCATTTATCTGAAACGATGTCTTGCTTATAGTAAGACACAGAGCCTGGCATTTAACTCCGTTTCTGAACGGAAACACACAGCACAGATCTCATCCATGAAACACACTCTGCTTTAGAGCAAGAATCATGCTCTTCCTTTCTAGAATCTCTAATACAGAGGGAAACGTGAGAGTGCTCAGAATAAAAGAACTGTGTTTCCTACACACACGGACCATATCTAGTTCACCTCTGTTTCTGAAACTGATACAAAGCACAGGTCCTCTAACATCCAATTCTTTTCTGTTAAGAGGGAAAAACATGTGAGCTTTGTGAACATTGTAGCTTCCTTTGAGCTGAAAAGTGACTGCTTTTACCTGAAAGGATGTCTTGCTCGTAGGAAGACACACAGCCTGGCATTTAACTCCGTTTCTGAAGGGAAACACACAGCATAGTTCTCATCCATGAAACACACTGTGCTTTAGAGCAAGAAGCACGCTCTTGCTTTCTGGAGTCTCTAATACAGAGGGAAACGTGAGTGTGCTCAGAACAAAAGAACAGTGTTTCCTACACACACGGACCATATCTAGTTCAACTCTGTTTCTGAAACTGATACAAACCACAGGTCCTCTAAAATCTAATGCTTTTCTGTTAAGAGCGAGAAACGTGTGAGCTTCATGAACAATATAGCATCTTTTGAGCTGAAATGTGACTGCATTTATCTGAAACGATGTCTTGCTTGTAGGAAGAAACAGTTCCTGGTATTTAACTCCGTTTCTGAAGGGAAACACACAGCACAGTTCTCATCCATTAAACACACTCTGCTTTAGAGCAAGAAGCACGCTCTTGCTTTCTAGAGTCTCTAATCCAGAGGAAAACGTGAGTGTGCTCAGAACAAAAGAACTGTGTTTCCTACACACACAGACCATATCTAGTTCAACTCTGTTTCTGAAACTGATATAAACCACAGGTCCTCTAAAATCCAATGCTTTTCAGTTAAGGGTGAGAAACGTGTGAGCTTCGTGAACTATGTAGCTTCCTTTGAGCTGAAAAGTGACTGCGTTTTCCTGAAACGAAGTCTTACATGTAGGAAGACACAGAGCCTGCCATTTAACTCCGTTTCTGAAGGGAGACACACAGCACAGTTCTCATCCATGAAACACACTCTGCTTTAGAGCAAGAAGCAGTCTCTTGCTTTCCAGAGTCTCTAATACAGAGGGAAACATGAGTGTGCTCAGAACAAAAGAACTGTGTTTCCTACACACACGGACCATATCTACTTCGACTCTGTTTCTGAAACTGATACAAACAACAGGTCCTCTAACATGCAATTCTTTTCTGTTAAGAGGGAGAAACATGTGAGCTTTGTGAACAATGTAGCTTCCTTTGAGCTGAAAAGTGACTGCATTTTCCTGAAATGAAGTCTTGCTTGTAGGAAGACACAGAGCCTGGCATTTAACTCCGTTTCTGAAGGGAAACACACAGCACAGTTCTTATCCATGAAACACACTCTGCTTTAGAGCAAGAGGCACGAACTTGCTTTCTAGAGTCTCTAATGCAGAGGGAAAAGTGAGTGTGCTCAGAACAAAAGAACTGTGTTTCCTACACACAGAGACCATATCTAGTTCAACTCTGTTTCTGACACTGAGAGAAACCACAGGTCCTCTAACATCCAATGCTTTTCAGTTAAGAGCGAGAAACGTGTGAGCTTCGTGAACAATATAGCTTCCTTTGAGCTGAAATGTGACTGCTTTTACCTGAAACGATGTCTTGCTTATATAAGACACAGAGCCTGGCATTTAACTCCGTTTCTGAACGGAAACACACAGCACACTTCTCATCCATGAAACACACTGTGCTTTAGAGGAAGAGAAGCTCGCTCTTGCTTTCTAGAGTCTCTAATCCAGAGGAAAACGTGAGTGTGCTCAGAACAAAAGAACTGTGTTTCCTACACACAGAGACCATATCTAGTTCAACTCTGTTTCTGAAACTGATATAAACCACAGGTCCTCTAAAATCCAATGCTTTTCAGTTATGAGCGAGAAACGTGTGAGCTTTGTGAACAATGTAGCTTACTTTGAGCTGAAAAATGACGGTGTGTACCTGAAACGAAGTCTTGCTTGTAGGAAAACACAGAGCCTGGCATTTAACTCCGTTTCTGAAGGGAAACACACAGCAGAGTGCTCATCCATGAAACACACTCTGCTTTAGAGCAAGAAGCACGCTCTTGCTTTCTAGAGTCTCTAATCCAGAGGAAAATGTGAGTGTGCTCAGAACAAAAGAACTGTGTTTCCTACACACACGGACCATATCTAGTTCACCTCTGTTTCTGAAACTGATACAAAGCACAGGTCCTCTAACATCCAATTCTTTTCTGTTAAGAGGGAAAAACATGTGAGCTTTGTGAACATTGTAGCTTCCTTTGAGCTGAAAAGTGACTGCTTTTACCTGAAAGGATGTCTTGCTCGTAGGAAGACACACAGCCTGGCATTTAACTCCGTTTCTGAAGGGAAACACACAGCATAGTTCTCATCCATGAAACACACTGTGCTTTAGAGCAAGAAGCACGCTCTTGCTTTCTGGAGTCTCTAATACAGAGGGAAACGTGAGTGTGCTCAGAACAAAAGAACAGTGTTTCCTACACACACGGACCATATCTAGTTCAACTCTGTTTCTGAAACTGATACAAACCACAGGTCCTCTAAAATCTAATGCTTTTCTGTTAAGAGCGAGAAACGTGTGAGCTTCATGAACAATATAGCATCTTTTGAGCTGAAATGTGACTGCATTTATCTGAAACGATGTCTTGCTTATAGTAAGACACAGAGCCTGGTATTTAACTCCGTTTCTGAACGGAAACACACAGCACAGATCTCATCCATGAAACACACTCTGCTTTAGAGCAAGAAGCACGCACTTGCTTTCTAGAGTCTCTAATACAGAGGGAAACATGAGTGTGCTCAGAACAAAAGAACTGTGTTTCCTACACACACGGACCATATCTAATTCAACTCTGTTTCTGAAATTGATACAAACCACAGGTCCTCTAACATGCAATGCTTTTCAGTTATGAACGAGAAACGTGTGAGCTTTGTGAACAATGTAGCTTACTTTGAGCTGAAAAATGACGGTGTTTACCTGAAACGAAGTCTTGCTTGTAGGAAGAAACAGTTCCTGGTATTTAACTCCGTTTCTGAAGGGAAACACACAGCACAGTTCTCATCCATTAAACACACTCTGCTTTAGAGCAAGAAGCACGCTCTTGCTTTCTAGAGTCTCTAATCCAGAGGAAAACGTGAGTGTGCTCAGAACAAAAGAACTGTGTTTCCTACACACACAGACCATATCTAGTTCAACTCTGTTTCTGAAACTGATATAAACCACAGGTCCTCTAAAATCCAATGCTTTTCAGTTAAGGGTGAGAAACGTGTGAGCTTCGTGAACTATGTAGCTTCCTTTGAGCTGAAAAGTGACTGCGTTTTCCTGAAACGAAGTCTTACATGTAGGAAGACACAGAGCCTGCCATTTAACTCCGTTTCTGAAGGGAGACACACAGCACAGTTCTCATCCATGAAACACACTCTGCTTTAGAGCAAGAAGCAGTCTCTTGCTTTCCAGAGTCTCTAATACAGAGGGAAACATGAGTGTGCTCAGAACAAAAGAACTGTGTTTCCTACACACACGGACCATATCTACTTCGACTCTGTTTCTGAAACTGATACAAACAACAGGTCCTCTAACATGCAATTCTTTTCTGTTAAGAGGGAGAAACATGTGAGCTTTGTGAACAATGTAGCTTCCTTTGAGCTGAAAAGTGACTGCATTTTCCTGAAATGAAGTCTTGCTTGTAGGAAGACACAGAGCCTGGCATTTAACTCCGTTTCTGAAGGGAAACACACAGCACAGTTCTTATCCATGAAACACACTCTGCTTTAGAGCAAGAGGCACGAACTTGCTTTCTAGAGTCTCTAATGCAGAGGGAAAAGTGAGTGTGCTCAGAACAAAAGAACTGTGTTTCCTACACACAGAGACCATATCTAGTTCAACTCTGTTTCTGACACTGAGAGAAACCACAGGTCCTCTAACATCCAATGCTTTTCAGTTAAGAGCGAGAAACGTGTGAGCTTCGTGAACAATATAGCTTCCTTTGAGCTGAAATGTGACTGCTTTTACCTGAAACGATGTCTTTCTTATACTAATACACAGAGCCTGGAATTTAACTCCGCTTCTGAAGGGAAACACACAGCACAGATCTCATCCATGAAACACACTCTGCTTTAGAGCAAGAAGCACGCTCTTGTTTTCTAGAGTCTCTAATCCAGAGGAAAACGTGAGTGTGCTCAGAACAAAAGAACTGTGTTTCCTACACACAGAGACCATATCTAGTTCAACTCTGTTTCTGAAACTGATATAAACCACAGGTCCTCTAAAATCCAATGCTTTTAAATTAAGAGTGAGAAACGTGTGAGCTTCAAGAACTATGTAGCTTTGTTTGAGCTGAAAAGTGACTGCATTTATCTGAAACGATGTCTTTCTTATAGTAATACACAGAGCCTGGAATTTAACTCCGTTTCTGAAGGGAAACACACAGCACAGTTCTCATCCATGAAACACACTCTGCTTTAGAGCAAGAATCATGCTCTTCCTTTCTAGAATCTCTAATACAGAGGGAAACGTGAGAGTGCTCAGAATAAAAGAACTGTGTTTCCTACACACACGGACCATATCTAGTTCAACTCTGTTTCTGAAACTGATACAAAGCACAGGTCCTCTAACATCCAATTCTTTTCTGTTAAGAGGGAGAAACATGTGAGCTTTGTGAACAATGTAGCTTCGTTTGAGCTGAAAAGTGACTGCTTTTACCTGAAAGGAAGTCTTGCTTGTAGGAAGACACAGAGCCTGGCATTTAACTCTGTTTCTGAAGGGAAACACACAGCATACTTCTCATCCATGAAACACACTCTGCTTTAGAGCAAGAAGCACGCTTTTGCTTTCCAGAGTCTCTAATACAGAGGGAAACGTGAGTGTGCTCAGAACAAAAGAACAGTGTTTCCTACACACACGGACCATATCTAGTTCAACTCTGTTTCTGAAACTGAGAGAAACCACAGGTCCTCTAAAATCCAATGCTTTTCAGTTAAGAGCGAGAAACGTGTGAGCTTCATGAACAATATAGCTTCCTTTGAGCTGAAATGTGACTGCATTTATCTGAAACGATGTCTTGCTTATAGTAAGACACAGAGCCTGGCATTTAACTCCGTTTCTGAACGGAAACACACAGCACAGATCTCATCCATGAAACACACTCTGCTTTAGAGCAAGAAGCACGCTCTTGCTTTCTAGAGTCTCTAATCCAGAGGAAAACGTGAGTGTGCTCAGAACAAAAGAACTGTGTTTCCTACACAGAGAGACCATATCTAGTTCAACTCTGTTTCTGAAACTGATATAAACCACAGGTCCTCTAAAATCCTATGCTTTTCAGTTAAGAGTGAGAAACGTGTGAGCTTCGTGAACTATGTAGCTTCCTTTGAGCTGAAAAGTGATTGCGTTTACCTGAAACGAAGTATTGCTTGTAGGAAGACACAGAGCCTGGCATTTAACTCCGTTTCTGAAGGGAAACACACAGCAGAGTGCTCATCCATGAAACACACTCTGCTTTAGAGCAAGAAGCACGCTCTTGCTTTCTAGAGTCTCTAATCCAGAGGAAAATGTGAGTGTGCTCAGAACAAAAGAACTGTGTTTCCTACACACACGGACCATATCTAGTTCAACTCTGTTTCTGAAACTGATATAAATCACAGGTCCTCTAAAATCCAATGCTTTTCAGTTAAGAGCGAGAAATGTGTGAGCTTCGTGAACTATGTAGCTTCCTTTGAGCTGAAAAGTGACTGCGTTTTCCTGAAACGAAGTCTTGCTTGTAGGATGACAAAGAGCCTGGCATTTAACTCCGTTTCTGAAGGGAAACACCAGGACAGTTCTCATCCATGAAACACACTCTGCTTTAGAGCAAGAAGCAGTCTCTTGCTTTCCAGAGTCTCTAATGCAGAGGGAAAAGTGAGTGTGCTCAGAAGAAAAGAACTGTGTGTCCTACACACGGACCACATCTAGTTCAACTCTGTTTCTGAAACTGATGGAAACCACAGGTCCTCTAACATCCAATGCTTTTCAGTTAAGAGCGAGAAACGTGTGAGCTTCGTGAACAATATAGCTTCCTTTGAGCTAAAATGTGACTGCATTTATCTGAAACGATGTCTTGCTTATAGTAAGACACAGAGCCTGGCATTTAACTCCGTTTCTGAACGGAAACACACAGCACAGATCTCATCCATGAAACACACTCTGCTTTAGAGCAAGAATCATGCTCTTCCTTTCTAGAATCTCTAATACAGAGGGAAACGTGAGAGTGCTCAGAATAAAAGAACTGTGTTTCCTACACACACGGACCATATCTAGTTCACCTCTGTTTCTGAAACTGATACAAAGCACAGGTCCTCTAACATCCAATTCTTTTCTGTTAAGAGGGAAAAACATGTGAGCTTTGTGAACATTGTAGCTTCCTTTGAGCTGAAAAGTGACTGCTTTTACCTGAAAGGATGTCTTGCTCGTAGGAAGACACACAGCCTGGCATTTAACTCCGTTTCTGAAGGGAAACACACAGCATAGTTCTCATCCATGAAACACACTGTGCTTTAGAGCAAGAAGCACGCTCTTGCTTTCTGGAGTCTCTAATACAGAGGGAAACGTGAGTGTGCTCAGAACAAAAGAACAGTGTTTCCTACACACACGGACCATATCTAGTTCAACTCTGTTTCTGAAACTGATACAAACCACAGGTCCTCTAAAATCTAATGCTTTTCTGTTAAGAGCGAGAAACGTGTGAGCTTCATGAACAATATAGCATCTTTTGAGCTGAAATGTGACTGCATTTATCTGAAACGATGTCTTGCTTATAGTAAGACACAGAGCCTGGTATTTAACTCCGTTTCTGAACGGAAACACACAGCACAGATCTCATCCATGAAACACACTCTGCTTTAGAGCAAGAAGCACGCACTTGCTTTCTAGAGTCTCTAATACAGAGGGAAACATGAGTGTGCTCAGAACAAAAGAACTGTGTTTCCTACACACACGGACCATATCTAATTCAACTCTGTTTCTGAAATTGATACAAACCACAGGTCCTCTAACATGCAATGCTTTTCAGTTATGAACGAGAAACGTGTGAGCTTTGTGAACAATGTAGCTTACTTTGAGCTGAAAAATGACGGTGTTTACCTGAAACGAAGTCTTGCTTGTAGGAAGAAACAGTTCCTGGTATTTAACTCCGTTTCTGAAGGGAAACACACAGCACAGTTCTCATCCATTAAACACACTCTGCTTTAGAGCAAGAAGCACGCTCTTGCTTTCTAGAGTCTCTAATCCAGAGGAAAACGTGAGTGTGCTCAGAACAAAAGAACTGTGTTTCCTACACACACAGACCATATCTAGTTCAACTCTGTTTCTGAAACTGATATAAACCACAGGTCCTCTAAAATCCAATGCTTTTCAGTTAAGGGTGAGAAACGTGTGAGCTTCGTGAACTATGTAGCTTCCTTTGAGCTGAAAAGTGACTGCGTTTTGCTGAAACGAAGTCTTACATGTAGGAAGACACAGAGCCTGCCATTTAACTCCGTTTCTGAAGGGAGACACACAGCACAGTTCTCATCCATGAAACACACTCTGCTTTAGAGCAAGAAGCAGTCTCTTGCTTTCCAGAGTCTCTAATACAGAGGGAAACATGAGTGTGCTCAGAACAAAAGAACTGTGTTTCCTACACACACGGACCATATCTACTTCGACTCTGTTTCTGAAACTGATACAAACAACAGGTCCTCTAACATGCAATTCTTTTCTGTTAAGAGGGAGAAACATGTGAGCTTTGTGAACAATGTAGCTTCCTTTGAGCTGAAAAGTGACTGCATTTTCCTGAAATGAAGTCTTGCTTGTAGGAAGACACAGAGCCTGGCATTTAACTCCGTTTCTGAAGGGAAACACACAGCACAGTTCTTATCCATGAAACACACTCTGCTTTAGAGCAAGAGGCACGAACTTGCTTTCTAGAGTCTCTAATGCAGAGGGAAAAGTGAGTGTGCTCAGAACAAAAGAACTGTGTTTCCTACACACAGAGACCATATCTAGTTCAACTCTGTTTCTGACACTGAGAGAAACCACAGGTCCTCTAACATCCAATGCTTTTCAGTTAAGAGCGAGAAACGTGTGAGCTTCGTGAACAATATAGCTTCCTTTGAGCTGAAATGTGACTGCTTTTACCTGAAACGATGTCTTGCTTATATAAGACACAGAGCCTGGCATTTAACTCCGTTTCTGAACGGAAACACACAGCACACTTCTCATCCATGAAACACACTGTGCTTTAGAGGAAGAGAAGCTCGCTCTTGCTTTCTAGAGTCTCTAATCCAGAGGAAAACGTGAGTGTGCTCAGAACAAAAGAACTGTGTTTCCTACACACAGAGACCATATCTAGTTCAACTCTGTTTCTGAAACTGATATAAACCACAGGTCCTCTAAAATCCAATGCTTTTCAGTTATGAGCGAGAAACGTGTGAGCTTTGTGAACAATGTAGCTTACTTTGAGCTGAAAAATGACGGTGTGTACCTGAAACGAAGTCTTGCTTGTAGGAAAACACAGAGCCTGGCATTTAACTCCGTTTCTGAAGGGAAACACACAGCAGAGTGCTCATCCATGAAACACACTCTGCTTTAGAGCAAGAAGCACGCTCTTGCTTTCTAGAGTCTCTAATCCAGAGGAAAATGTGAGTGTGCTCAGAACAAAAGAACTGTGTTTCCTACACACACGGACCATATCTAGTTCACCTCTGTTTCTGAAACTGATACAAAGCACAGGTCCTCTAACATCCAATTCTTTTCTGTTAAGAGGGAAAAACATGTGAGCTTTGTGAACATTGTAGCTTCCTTTGAGCTGAAAAGTGACTGCTTTTACCTGAAAGGATGTCTTGCTCGTAGGAAGACACACAGCCTGGCATTTAACTCCGTTTCTGAAGGGAAACACACAGCATAGTTCTCATCCATGAAACACACTGTGCTTTAGAGCAAGAAGCACGCTCTTGCTTTCTGGAGTCTCTAATACAGAGGGAAACGTGAGTGTGCTCAGAACAAAAGAACAGTGTTTCCTACACACACGGACCATATCTAGTTCAACTCTGTTTCTGAAACTGATACAAACCACAGGTCCTCTAAAATCTAATGCTTTTCTGTTAAGAGCGAGAAACGTGTGAGCTTCATGAACAATATAGCATCTTTTGAGCTGAAATGTGACTGCATTTATCTGAAACGATGTCTTGCTTATAGTAAGACACAGAGCCTGGTATTTAACTCCGTTTCTGAACGGAAACACACAGCACAGATCTCATCCATGAAACACACTCTGCTTTAGAGCAAGAAGCACGCACTTGCTTTCTAGAGTCTCTAATACAGAGGGAAACATGAGTGTGCTCAGAACAAAAGAACTGTGTTTCCTACACACACGGACCATATCTAATTCAACTCTGTTTCTGAAATTGATACAAACCACAGGTCCTCTAACATGCAATGCTTTTCAGTTATGAACGAGAAACGTGTGAGCTTTGTGAACAATGTAGCTTACTTTGAGCTGAAAAATGACGGTGTTTACCTGAAACGAAGTCTTGCTTGTAGGAAGAAACAGTTCCTGGTATTTAACTCCGTTTCTGAAGGGAAACACACAGCACAGTTCTCATCCATTAAACACACTCTGCTTTAGAGCAAGAAGCACGCTCTTGCTTTCTAGAGTCTCTAATCCAGAGGAAAACGTGAGTGTGCTCAGAACAAAAGAACTGTGTTTCCTACACACACAGACCATATCTAGTTCAACTCTGTTTCTGAAACTGATATAAACCACAGGACCTCTAAAATCCAATGCTTTTCAGTTAAGGGTGAGAAACGTGTGAGCTTCGTGAACTATGTAGCTTCCTTTGAGCTGAAAAGTGACTGCGTTTTCCTGAAACGAAGTCTTACATGTAGGAAGACACAGAGCCTGCCATTTAACTCCGTTTCTGAAGGGAGACACACAGCACAGTTCTCATCCATGAAACACACTCTGCTTTAGAGCAAGAAGCAGTCTCTTGCTTTCCAGAGTCTCTAATACAGAGGGAAACATGAGTGTGCTCAGAACAAAAGAACTGTGTTTCCTACACACACGGACCATATCTACTTCGACTCTGTTTCTGAAACTGATACAAACAACAGGTCCTCTAACATGCAATTCTTTTCTGTTAAGAGGGAGAAACATGTGAGCTTTGTGAACAATGTAGCTTCCTTTGAGCTGAAAAGTGACTGCATTTTCCTGAAATGAAGTCTTGCTTGTAGGAAGACACAGAGCCTGGCATTTAACTCCGTTTCTGAAGGGAAACACACAGCACAGTTCTTATCCATGAAACACACTCTGCTTTAGAGCAAGAGGCACGAACTTGCTTTCTAGAGTCTCTAATGCAGAGGGAAAAGTGAGTGTGCTCAGAACAAAAGAACTGTGTTTCCTACACACAGAGACCATATCTAGTTCAACTCTGTTTCTGACACTGAGAGAAACCACAGGTCCTCTAACATCCAATGCTTTTCAGTTAAGAGCGAGAAACGTGTGAGCTTCGTGAACAATATAGCTTCCTTTGAGCTGAAATGTGACTGCTTTTACCTGAAACGATGTCTTGCTTATATAAGACACAGAGCCTGGCATTTAACTCCGTTTCTGAACGGAAACACACAGCACACTTCTCATCCATGAAACACACTGTGCTTTAGAGGAAGAGAAGCTCGCTCTTGCTTTCTAGAGTCTCTAATCCAGAGGAAAACGTGAGTGTGCTCAGAACAAAAGAACTGTGTTTCCTACACACAGAGACCATATCTAGTTCAACTCTGTTTCTGAAACTGATATAAACCACAGGTCCTCTAAAATCCAATGCTTTTCAGTTATGAGCGAGAAACGTGTGAGCTTTGTGAACAATGTAGCTTACTTTGAGCTGAAAAATGACGGTGTGTACCTGAAACGAAGTCTTGCTTGTAGGAAAACACAGAGCCTGGCATTTAACTCCGTTTCTGAAGGGAAACACACAGCAGAGTGCTCATCCATGAAACACACTCTGCTTTAGAGCAAGAAGCACGCTCTTGCTTTCTAGAGTCTCTAATCCAGAGGAAAATGTGAGTGTGCTCAGAACAAAAGAACTGTGTTTCCTACACACACGGACCATATCTAGTTCAACTCTGTTTCTGAAACTGATATAAATCACAGGTCCTCTAAAATCCAATGCTTTTCAGTTAAGAGCGAGAAATGTGTGAGCTTCGTGAACTATGTAGCTTCCTTTGAGCTGAAAAGTGACTGCGTTTTCCTGAAACGAAGTCTTGCTTGTAGGAAGACACAGAGCCTGGCATTTAACTCCGTTTCTGAAGGGAAACACCAGGACAGTTCTCATCCATGAAACACACTCTGCTTTAGAGCAAGAAGCAGTCTCTTGCTTTCCAGAGTCTCTAATGCAGAGGGAAATGTGAGTGTGCTCAGAAGAAAAGAACTGTGTGTCCTACACACACGGACCACATCTAGTTCAACTCTGTTTCTGAAACTGATGGAAACCACAGGTCCTCTAACATCCAATGCTTTTCAGTTAAGAGGGAGAAACGTGTGAGCTTCGTGAACAATATAGCTTCCTTTGAGCTAAAATGTGACTGCATTTATCTGAAACGATGTCTTGCTTATAGTAAGACACAGAGCCTGGCATTTAACTCCGTTTCTGAACGGAAACACACAGCACAGATCTCATCCATGAAACACACTCTGCTTTAGAGCAAGAAGCACGCTCTTGCTTTCTAGAGTCTCTAATCCAGAGGAAAACGTGAGTGTGCTCAGAACAAAAGAACTGTGTTTCCTACACACAGAGACCATATCTAGTTCAACTCTGTTTCTGAAACTGATACAAAGCACAGGTCCTCTAACATCCAATTCTTTTCTGTTAAGAGGGAGAAACATGTGAGCTTTGTGAACATTGTAGCTTCCTTTGAGCTGAAAAGTGACTGCTTTTACCTGAAAGGAAGTCTTGCTCGTAGGAAGACACACAGCCTGGCATTTAACTCCGTTTCTGAAGGGAAACACACAGCATAGTTCTCATCCATGAAACACACTGTGCTTTAGAGCAAGAAGCACGCTCTTGCTTTCTAGAGTCTCTAATCCAGAGGAAAACGTGAGTGTGCTCAGAACAAAAGAACTGTGTTTCCTACACACACAGACCATATCTAGTTCAACTCTGTTTCTGAAACTGATATAAACCACAGGTCCTCTAAAATCCAATGCTTTTCAGTTAAGAGTGAGAAACGTGTGAGCTTCGTGAACTATGTAGCTTCCTTTGAGCTGAAAAGTGACTGCGTTTTCCTGAAACGAAGTCTTGCATGTAGGAAGACACAGAGCCTGGCATTTAACTCCGTTTCTGAAGGGAGACACACAGCACAGTTCTCATCCATGAAACACACTCTGCTTTAGAGCAAGAAGCAGTCTCTTGCTTTCCAGAGTCTCTAATACAGAGGGAAACATGAGTGTGCTCAGAACAAAAGAACTGTGTTTCCTACACACACGGACCATATCTACTTCGACTCTGTTTCTGAAACTGATACAAACAACAGGTCCTCTAACATGCAATGGTTTTCAGTTAAGAGTGAGAAACGTGTGAGCTTCATGAACAATGTAGCTTCTTTGAGCTGAAAAATGACTGCATTTATCTGAAACGAAGTATTGCTTGTAGGAAGACACAGAGCCTGGCATTTAACTCCGTTTCTGAAGGGAAACACACAGCACAGTTCTCATCCATGAAACACACTCTGCTTTAGAGCAAGAATCATGCTCTTCCTTTCTAGAATCTCTAATACAGAGGGAAACGTGAGAGTGCTCAGAATAAAAGAACTGTGTTTCCTACACACACGGACCATATCTAGTTCAACTCTGTTTCTGAAACTGATACAAAGCACAGGTCCTCTAACATCCAATTCTTTTCTGTTAAGAGGGAGAAACATGTGAGCTTTGTGAACAATGTAGCTTCCTTTGAGCTGAAAAGTGACTGCATTTTCCTGAAACGAAGTCTTGCTTGTAGGAAGACACAGAGCCTGGCATTTAACTCCGTTTCTGAAGGGAAACACACAGCACAGTTCTCATCCATGAAACACACTCTGCTTTAGAGCAATAAGCACGCTCTTGCTTTCCAGAGTCTCTAATACAGAGAGAAACATGAGTGTGCTCAGAACAAAAGAACTGTGTTTCCTACACACACGGACCATATCTACTTCGACTCTGTTTCTGAAACTGATAGAAACAACAGGTCCTCTAACATGCAATGGTTTTCAGTTAAGAGTGAGAAACGTGTGAGCTTCATGAACAATGTAGCTTCTTTGAGCTGAAAAGTGACTGCATTTATCTGAAACGATTTCTTGCTTATAGTAGACACAGAGCCTGGCATTTAACTCCGTTTCTGAACGGAAACACACAGCACAGATCTCACCCATGAAACACACTCTGCTTTAGAGCAAGAAGCACGCTCTTGCTTTCTAGAGTCTCTAATACAGAGGGAAACATGAGTGTGCTCAGAACAAAAGAACTGTGTTTCCTACACACACGGACCATATCTACCTCGACTCTGTTTCTGAAAATGATACAAAGCACAGGTCCTCTAACATCCAAAGCTTTTCATTGAAGAGCGAGAAACGTGTGAGCTTTCTGAACAATGTAGCTTCATTTGAGCTGAAAAGTGACTGTGTTTACCTGAAACGAAGTCTTGCTTGTAGGAAGACACAGAGCCTGGCATTTAACTCCATTTCTGAAGGGAAACACACAGCACAGTTCTCATCCATGAAATACACTCTGCTTTAGAGCAAGAGGCACGAACTTGCTTTCTAGAGTCTCTAATGCAGAGGGAAAAGTGAGTGTGCTCAGAAGAAAAGAACTGTGTTTCCTACACACACGGACCACATCTAGTTCAACTCTGTTTCTGAAACTGATACAAACTACAGGTCCTCTAACATCCAATGCTTTTCAGTTAAGTGCGAGACACGTGTGAGCTTCGTGAACTATGTAGCTTTGTTTGAGCTGAAAAGTGACTGCATTTATCTGAAACGATGTCTTTCTTATACTAATACACAGAGCCTGGAATTTAACTCCGCTTCTGAAGGGAAACACACAGCACAGATCTCATCCATGAAACACACTCTGCTTTAGAGCAAGAAGCACGCTCTTGTTTTCTAGAGTCTCTAATCCAGAGGAAAACGTGAGTGTGCTCAGAACAAAAGAACTGTGTTTCCTACACACAGAGACCATATCTAGTTCAACTCTGTTTCTGAAACTGATATAAACCACAGGTCCTCTAAAATCCAATGCTTTTAAATTAAGAATGAGAAACGTGTGAGCTTCAAGAACTATGTAGCTTTGTTTGAGCTGAAAAGTGACTGCATTTATCTGAAACGATGTCTTTCTTATAGTAATACACAGAGCCTGGAATTTAACTCCGTTTCTGAAGGGAAACACACAGCACAGTTCTCATCCATGAAACACACTCTGCTTTAGAGCAAGAATCATGCTCTTCCTTTCTAGAATCTCTAATACAGAGGGAAACGTGAGAGTGCTCAGAATAAAAGAACTGTGTTTCCTACACACACGGACCATATCTAGTTCAACTCTGTTTCTGAAACTGATACAAAGCACAGGTCCTCTAACATCCAATTCTTTTCTGTTAAGAGGGAGAAACATGTGAGCTTTGTGAACAATGTAGCTTCGTTTGAGCTGAAAAGTGACTGCTTTTACCTGAAAGGAAGTCTTGCTTGTAGGAAGACACAGAGCCTGGCATTTAACTCTGTTTCTGAAGGGAAACACACAGCATACTTCTCATCCATGAAACACACTCTGCTTTAGAGCAAGAAGCACGCTTTTGCTTTCCAGAGTCTCTAATACAGAGGGAAACGTGAGTGTGCTCAGAACAAAAGAACAGTGTTTCCTACACACACGGACCATATCTAGTTCAACTCTGTTTCTGAAACTGAGAGAAACCACAGGTCCTCTAAAATCCAATGCTTTTCAGTTAAGAGCGAGAAACGTGTGAGCTTCATGAACAATATAGCTTCCTTTGAGCTGAAATGTGACTGCATTTATCTGAAACGATGTCTTGCTTATAGTAAGACACAGAGCCTGGCATTTAACTCCGTTTCTGAACGGAAACACACAGCACAGATCTCATCCATGAAACACACTCTGCTTTAGAGCAAGAAGCACGCTCTTGCTTTCTAGAGTCTCTAATCCAGAGGAAAACGTGAGTGTGCTCAGAACAAAAGAACTGTGTTTCCTACACAGAGAGACCATATCTAGTTCAACTCTGTTTCTGAAACTGATATAAACCACAGGTCCTCTAAAATCCAATGCTTTTCAGTTAAGAGTGAGAAACGTGTGAGCTTCGTGAACTATGTAGCTTCCTTTGAGCTGAAAAGTGATTGCGTTTACCTGAAACGAAGTATTGCTTGTAGGAAGACACAGAGCCTGGCATTTAACTCCGTTTCTGAAGGGAAACACACAGCAGAGTGCTCATCCATGAAACACACTCTGCTTTAGAGCAAGAAGCACGCTCTTGCTTTCTAGAGTCTCTAATCCAGAGGAAAATGTGAGTGTGCTCAGAACAAAAGAACTGTGTTTCCTACACACACGGACCATATCTAGTTCAACTCTGTTTCTGAAACTGATATAAATCACAGGTCCTCTAAAATCCAATGCTTTTCAGTTAAGAGCGAGAAATGTGTGAGCTTCGTGAACTATGTAGCTTCCTTTGAGCTGAAAAGTGACTGCGTTTTCCTGAAACGAAGTCTTGCTTGTAGGATGACACAGAGCCTGGCATTTAACTCCGTTTCTGAAGGGAAACACCAGGACAGTTCTCATCCATGAAACACACTCTGCTTTAGAGCAAGAAGCAGTCTCTTGCTTTCCAGAGTCTCTAATGCAGAGGGAAAAGTGAGTGTGCTCAGAAGAAAAGAACTGTGTGTCCTACACACACGGACCACATCTAGTTCAACTCTGTTTCTGAAACTGATGGAAACCACAGGTCCTCTAACATCCAATGCTTTTCAGTTAAGAGCGAGAAACGTGTGAGCTTCGTGAACAATATAGCTTCCTTTGAGCTAAAATGTGACTGCATTTATCTGAAACGATGTCTTGCTTATAGTAAGACACAGAGCCTGGCATTTAACTCCGTTTCTGAACGGAAACACACAGCACAGATCTCATCCATGAAACACACTCTGCTTTAGAGCAATAAGCACGATCTTGCTTTCCAGAGTCTCTAATACAGAGGGAAACATGAGTGTGCTCAGAACAAAAGAACTGTGTTTCCTACACACACGGACCATATCTACTTCGACTCTGTTTCTGAAACTGATACAAACCACAGGTCCTCTAACATGCAATGGTTTTCAGTTAAGAGTGAGAAACGTGTGAGCTTCATGAACAATGTAGCTTCTTTGAGCTGAAAAGTGACTGCATTTATCTGAAACGAAGTATTGCTTGTAGGAAGACACAGAGCCTGGCATTTAACTCCGTTTCTGAAGGGAAACACACAGCACAGTTCTCATCCATGAAACACACTCTGCTTTAGAGCAAGAATCATGCTCTTCCTTTCTAGAATCTCTAATACAGAGGGAAACGTGAGAGTGCTCAGAATAAAAGAACTGTGTTTCCTACACACACGGACCATATCTAGTTCACCTCTGTTTCTGAAACTGATACAAAGCACAGGTCCTCTAACATCCAATTCTTTTCTGTTAAGAGGGAAAAACATGTGAGCTTTGTGAACATTGTAGCTTCCTTTGAGCTGAAAAGTGACTGCTTTTACCTGAAAGGATGTCTTGCTCGTAGGAAGACACACAGCCTGGCATTTAACTCCGTTTCTGAAGGGAAACACACAGCATAGTTCTCATCCATGAAACACACTGTGCTTTAGAGCAAGAAGCACGCTCTTGCTTTCTGGAGTCTCTAATACAGAGGGAAACGTGAGTGTGCTCAGAACAAAAGAACAGTGTTTCCTACACACACGGACCATATCTAGTTCAACTCTGTTTCTGAAACTGATACAAACCACAGGTCCTCTAAAATCTAATGCTTTTCTGTTAAGAGCGAGAAACGTGTGAGCTTCATGAACAATATAGCATCTTTTGAGCTGAAATGTGACTGCATTTATCTGAAACGATGTCTTGCTTATAGTAAGACACAGAGCCTGGTATTTAACTCCGTTTCTGTACGGAAACACACAGCACAGATCTCATCCATGAAACACACTCTGCTTTAGAGCAAGAAGCACGCTCTTGCTTTCTAGAGTCTCTAATACAGAGGGAAACATGAGTGTGCTCAGAACAAAAGAACTGTGTTTCCTACACACACGGACCATATCTAATTCAACTCTGTTTCTGAAATTGATACAAACCACAGGTCCTCTAACATGCAATGCTTTTCAGTTATGAACGAGAAACGTGTGAGCTTTGTGAACAATGTAGCTTACTTTGAGCTGAAAAATGACGGTGTTTACCTGAAACGAAGTCTTGCTTGTAGGAAGAAACAGTTCCTGGTATTTAACTCCGTTTCTGAAGGGAAACACACAGCACAGTTCTCATCCATTAAACACACTCTGCTTTAGAGCAAGAAGCACGCTCTTGCTTTCTAGAGTCTCTAATCCAGAGGAAAACGTGAGTGTGCTCAGAACAAAAGAACTGTGTTTCCTACACACACAGACCATATCTAGTTCAACTCTGTTTCTGAAACTGATATAAACCACAGGTCCTCTAAAATCCAATGCTTTTCAGTTAAGGGTGAGAAACGTGTGAGCTTCGTGAACTATGTAGCTTCCTTTGAGCTGAAAAGTGACTGCGTTTTCCTGAAACGAAGTCTTACATGTAGGAAGACACAGAGCCTGCCATTTAACTCCGTTTCTGAAGGGAGACACACAGCACAGTTCTCATCCATGAAACACACTCTGCTTTAGAGCAAGAAGCAGTCTCTTGCTTTCCAGAGTCTCTAATACAGAGGGAAACATGAGTGTGCTCAGAACAAAAGAACTGTGTTTCCTACACACACGGACCATATCTACTTCGACTCTGTTTCTGAAACTGATACAAACAACAGGTCCTCTAACATGCAATTCTTTTCTGTTAAGAGGGAGAAACATGTGAGCTTTGTGAACAATGTAGCTTCCTTTGAGCTGAAAAGTGACTGCATTTTCCTGAAATGAAGTCTTGCTTGTAGGAAGACACAGAGCCTGGCATTTAACTCCGTTTCTGAAGGGAAACACACAGCACAGTTCTTATCCATGAAACACACTCTGCTTTAGAGCAAGAGGCACGAACTTGCTTTCTAGAGTCTCTAATGCAGAGGGAAAAGTGAGTGTGCTCAGAAGAAAAGAACTGTGTTTCCTACACACACGGACCACATCTAGTTCAACTCTGTTTCTGAAACTGATACAAACTACAGGTCCTCTAACATCCAATGCTTTTCAGTTAAGTGCGAGACACGTGTGAGCTTCGTGAACTATGTAGCATTGTTTGAGCTGAAAAGTGACTGCATTTATCTGAAACGATGTCTTTCTTATACTAATACACAGAGCCTGGAATTTAACTCCACTTCTGAAGGGAAACACACAGCACAGATCTCATCCATGAAACACACTCTGCTTTAGAGCAAGAAGCACGCTCTTGTTTTCTAGAGTCTCTAATCCAGAGGAAAACGTGAGTGTGCTCAGAACAAAAGAACTGTGTTTCCTACACACACAGACCATATCTAGTTCAACTCTGTTTCTGAAACTGATATAAACCACAGGTCCTCTAAAATCCAATGCTTTTCAGTTAAGAGTGAGAAACGTGTGAGCTTCGTGAACTATGTAGCTTCCTTTGAGCTGAAAAGTGATTGCGTTTACCTGAAACGAAGTATTGCTTGTAGGAAGACACAGAGCCTGGCATTTAACTCCGTTTCTGAAGGGAAACACACAGCAGAGTGCTCATCCATGAAACACACTCTGCTTTAGAGCAAGAAGCACGCTCTTGCTTTCTAGAGTCTCTAATCCAGAGGAAAATGTGAGTGTGCTCAGAACAAAAGAACTGTGTTTCCTACACACACGGACCATATCTAGTTCAACTCTGTTTCTGAAACTGATATAAATCACAGGTCCTCTAAAATCCAATGCTTTTCAGTTAAGAGCGAGAAATGTGTGAGCTTCGTGAACTATGTAGCTTCCTTTGAGCTGAAAAGTGACTGCGTTTTCCTGAAACGAAGTCTTGCTTGTAGGATGACACAGAGCCTGGCATTTAACTCCGTTTCTGAAGGGAAACACCAGGACAGTTCTCATCCATGAAACACACTCTGCTTTAGAGCAAGAAGCAGTCTCTTGCTTTCCAGAGTCTCTAATGCAGAGGGAAAAGTGAGTGTGCTCAGAAGAAAAGAACTCTGTGTCCTACACACACGGACCACATCTAGTTCAACTCTGTTTCTGAAACTGATGGAAACCACAGGTCCTCTAACATCCAATGCTTTTCAGTTAAGAGCGAGAAACGTGTGAGCTTCGTGAACAATATAGCTTCCTTTGAGCTAAAATGTGACTGCATTTATCTGAAACGATGTCTTGCTTATAGTAAGACACAGAGCCTGGCATTTAACTCCGTTTCTGAACGGAAACACACAGCACAGATCTCATCCATGAAACACACTCTGCTTTAGAGCAATAAGCACGATCTTGCTTTCCAGAGTCTCTAATACAGAGGGAAACATGAGTGTGCTCAGAACAAAAGAACTGTGTTTCCTACACACACGGACCATATCTACTTCGACTCTGTTTCTGAAACTGATACAAACCACAGGTCCTCTAACATGCAATGGTTTTCAGTTAAGAGTGAGAAACGTGTGAGCTTCATGAACAATGTAGCTTCTTTGAGCTGAAAAGTGACTGCATTTATCTGAAACGAAGTATTGCTTGTAGGAAGAAACAGTTCCTGGTATTTAACTCCGTTTCTGAAGGGAAACACACAGCACAGTTCTCATCCATTAAACACACTCTGCTTTAGAGCAAGAAGCACGCTCTTGCTTTCTAGAGTCTCTAATCCAGAGGAAAACGTGAGTGTGCTCAGAACAAAAGAACTGTGTTTCCTACACACACAGACCATATCTAGTTCAACTCTGTTTCTGAAACTGATATAAACCACAGGTCCTCTAAAATCCAATGCTTTTCAGTTAAGGGTGAGAAACGTGTGAGCTTCGTGAACTATGTAGCTTCCTTTGAGCTGAAAAGTGACTGCGTTTTCCTGAAACGAAGTCTTACATGTAGGAAGACACAGAGCCTGCCATTTAACTCCGTTTCTGAAGGGAGACACACAGCACAGTTCTCATCCATGAAACACACTCTGCTTTAGAGCAAGAAGCAGTCTCTTGCTTTCCAGAGTCTCTAATACAGAGGGAAACATGAGTGTGCTCAGAACAAAAGAACTGTGTTTCCTACACACACGGACCATATCTACTTCGACTCTGTTTCTGAAACTGATACAAACAACAGGTCCTCTAACATGCAATTCTTTTCTGTTAAGAGGGAGAAACATGTGAGCTTTGTGAACAATGTAGCTTCCTTTGAGCTGAAAAGTGACTGCATTTTCCTGAAATGAAGTCTTGCTTGTAGGAAGACACAGAGCCTGGCATTTAACTCCGTTTCTGAAGGGAAACACACAGCACAGTTCTTATCCATGAAACACACTCTGCTTTAGAGCAAGAGGCACGAACTTGCTTTCTAGAGTCTCTAATGCAGAGGGAAAAGTGAGTGTGCTCAGAAGAAAAGAACTGTGTTTCCTACACACACGGACCACATCTAGTTCAACTCTGTTTCTGAAACTGATACAAACTACAGGTCCTCTAACATCCAATGCTTTTCAGTTAAGTGCGAGACACGTGTGAGCTTCGTGAACTATGTAGCATTGTTTGAGCTGAAAAGTGACTGCATTTATCTGAAACGATGTCTTTCTTATACTAATACACAGAGCCTGGAATTTAACTCCACTTCTGAAGGGAAACACACAGCACAGATCTCATCCATGAAACACACTCTGCTTTAGAGCAAGAAGCACGCTCTTGTTTTCTAGAGTCTCTAATCCAGAGGAAAACGTGAGTGTGCTCAGAACAAAAGAACTGTGTTTCCTACACACAGAGACCATATCTAGTTCAACTCTGTTTCTGACACTGAGAGAAACCACAGGTCCTCTAACATCCAATGCTTTTCAGTTAAGAGCGAGAAACGTGTGAGCTTCGTGAACAATATAGCTTCCTTTGAGCTGAAATGTGACTGCTTTTACCTGAAACGATGTCTTGCTTATAGTAAGACACAGAGCCTGGCATTTAACTCCGTTTCTGAACGGAAACACACAGCACACTTCTCATCCATGAAACACACTGTGCTTTAGAGGAAGAGAAGCTCGCTCTTGCTTTCTAGAGTCTCTAATCCAGAGGAAAACGTGAGTGTGCTCAGAACAAAAGAACTGTGTTTCCTACACACAGAGACCATATCTAGTTCAACTCTGTTTCTGAAACTGATATAAACCACAGGTCCTCTAAAATCCAATGCTTTTCAGTTAAGAGTGAGAAACGTGTGAGCTTCGTGAACTATGTAGCTTCCTTTGAGCTGAAAAGTGATTGCGTTTACCTGAAACGAAGTCTTGCTTGTAGGAAGACACAGAGCCTGGCATTTAACTCCGTTTCTGAAGGGAAACACACAGCACAGTTCTCATCCATGAAACACACTCTGCTTTAGAGCAATAAGCACGCTTTTGCTTTCCAGAGTCTCTAATACAGAGGGAAACATGAGTGTGCTCAGAACAAAAGAACTGTGTTTCCTACACACACGGACCATATCTACTTCGACTCTGTTTCTGAAACTGATACAAACAACAGGTCCTCTAACATGCAATGGTTTTCAGTTAAGAGTGAGAAACCTGTGTGCTTCATGAACAATGTAGCTTCTTTGAGCTGAAAAGTGACTGCACTTATCTGAAACGAAGTATTGCTTGTAGGAAGACACAGAGCCTGGCATTTAACTCCGTTTCTGAAGGGAAACACACAGCAGAGTGCTCATCCATGAAACACACTCTGCTTTAGAGCAAGAAGCACGCTCTTGCTTTCTAGAGTCTCTAATCCAGAGGAAAATGTGAGTGTGCTCAGAACAAAAGAACTGTGTTTCCTACACACACGGACCATATCTAGTTCAACTCTGTTTCTGAAACTGATATAAATCACAGGTCCTCTAAAATCCAATGCTTTTCAGTTAAGAGCGAGAAATGTGTGAGCTTCGTGAACTATGTAGCTTCCTTTGAGCTGAAAAGTGACTGCGTTTTCCTGAAACGAAGTCTTGCTTGTAGGAAGACACAGAGCCTGGCATTTAACTCCGTTTCTGAAGGGAAACACCAGGACAGTTCTCATCCATGAAACACACTCTGCTTTAGAGCAAGAAGCAGTCTCTTGCTTTCCAGAGTCTCTAAGCAGAGGGAAAAGTGAGTGTGCTCAGAAGAAAAGAACTGTGTGTCCTACACACACGGACCACATCTAGTTCAACTCTGTTTCTGAAACTGATGGAAACCACAGGTCCTCTAACATCCAATGCTTTTCAGTTAAGAGCGAGAAACGTGTGAGCTTCGTGAACATTATAGCTTCCTTTGAGCTAAAATGTGACTGCATTTATCTGAAACGATGTCTTGCTTATAGGAAGACACAGAGCCTGGCATTTAACTCCGTTTCTGAAGGGAAACACACAGCACAGTTCTCATCCATGAAACACACTCTGCTTTAGAGCAAGAATCATGCTCTTCCTTTCTAGAATCTCTAATACAGAGGGAAACGTGAGAGTGCTCAGAATAAAAGAACTGTGTTTCCTACACACACGGACCATATCTAGTTCACCTCTGTTTCTGAAACTGATACAAAGCACAGGTCCTCTAACATCCAATTCTTTTCTGTTAAGAGGGAAAAACATGTGAGCTTTGTGAACATTGTAGCTTCCTTTGAGCTGAAAAGTGACTGCTTTTACCTGAAAGGATGTCTTGCTCGTAGGAAGACACACAGCCTGGCATTTAACTCCGTTTCTGAAGGGAAACACACAGCATAGTTCTCATCCATGAAACACACTGTGCTTTAGAGCAAGAAGCACGCTCTTGCTTTCTGGAGTCTCTAATACAGAGGGAAACGTGAGTGTGCTCAGAACAAAAGAACAGTGTTTCCTACACACACGGACCATATCTAGTTCAACTCTGTTTCTGAAACTGATACAAACCACAGGTCCTCTAAAATCTAATGCTTTTCTGTTAAGAGCGAGAAACGTGTGAGCTTCATGAACAATATAGCATCTTTTGAGCTGAAATGTGACTGCATTTATCTGAAACGATGTCTTGCTTATAGTAAGACACAGAGCCTGGTATTTAACTCCGTTTCTGAACGGAAACACACAGCACAGATCTCATCCATGAAACACACTCTGCTTTAGAGCAAGAAGCACGCTCTTGCTTTCTAGAGTCTCTAATACAGAGGGAAACATGAGTGTGCTCAGAACAAAAGAACTGTGTTTCCTACACACACGGACCATATCTAATTCAACTCTGTTTCTGAAATTGATACAAACCACAGGTCCTCTAACATGCAATGCTTTTCAGTTATGAACGAGAAACGTGTGAGCTTTGTGAACAATGTAGCTTACTTTGAGCTGAAAAATGACGGTGTTTACCTGAAACGAAGTCTTGCTTGTAGGAAGAAACAGTTCCTGGTATTTAACTCCGTTTCTGAAGGGAAACACACAGCACAGTTCTCATCCATTAAACACACTCTGCTTTAGAGCAAGAAGCACGCTCTTGCTTTCTAGAGTCTCTAATCCAGAGGAAAACGTGAGTGTGCTCAGAACAAAAGAACTGTGTTTCCTACACACACAGACCATATCTAGTTCAACTCTGTTTCTGAAACTGATATAAACCACAGGTCCTCTAAAATCCAATGCTTTTCAGTTAAGTGTGAGAAACGTGTGAGCTTCGTGAACTATGTAGCTTCCTTTGAGCTGAAAAGTGACTGCGTTTTCCTGAAACGAAGTCTTACATGTAGGAAGACACAGAGCCTGCCATTTAACTCCGTTTCTGAAGGGAGACACACAGCACAGTTCTCATCCATGAAACACACTCTGCTTTAGAGCAAGAAGCAGTCTCTTGCTTTCCAGAGTCTCTAATACAGAGGGAAACATGAGTGTGCTCAGAACA
This sequence comes from Onychomys leucogaster, assembly GCA_949786385.1. Classification (NCBI taxonomy): domain Eukaryota; kingdom Metazoa; phylum Chordata; class Mammalia; order Rodentia; family Cricetidae; genus Onychomys; species Onychomys leucogaster. Next base: position 138,351 of record CATKUP010000461.1, read on the forward strand.
AAAGAACTGTGTTTCCTACACACACGGACCATATCTACTTCGACTCTGTTTCTGAAACTGATACAAACAACAGGTCCTCTAACATGCAATTCTTTTCTGTTAAGAGGGAGAAACATGTGAGCTTTGTGAACAATGTAGCTTCCTTTGAGCTGAAAAGTGACTGCATTTTCCTGAAATGAAGTCTTGCTTGTAGGAAGACACAGAGCCTGGCATTTAACTCCGTTTCTGAAGGGAAACACACAGCACAGTTCTTATCCATGAAACACACTCTGCTTTAGAGCAAGAGGCACGAACTTGCTTTCTAGAGTCTCTAATGCAGAGGGAAAAGTGAGTGTGCTCAGAAGAAAAGAACTGTGTTTCCTACACACACGGACCACATCTAGTTCAACTCTGTTTCTGAAACTGATACAAACTACAGGTCCTCTAACATCCAATGCTTTTCAGTTAAGTGCGAGACACGTGTGAGCTTCGTGAACTATGTAGCATTGTTTGAGCTGAAAAGTGACTGCATTTATCTGAAACGATGTCTTTCTTATACTAATACACAGAGCCTGGAATTTAACTCCACTTCTGAAGGGAAACACACAGCACAGATCTCATCCATGAAACACACTCTGCTTTAGAGCAAGAAGCACGCTCTTGTTTTCTAGAGTCTCTAATCCAGAGGAAAACGTGAGTGTGCTCAGAACAAAAGAACTGTGTTTCCTACACACAGAGACCATATCTAGTTCAACTCTGTTTCTGACACTGAGAGAAACCACAGGTCCTCTAACATCCAATGCTTTTCAGTTAAGAGCGAGAAACGTGTGAGCTTCGTGAACAATATAGCTTCCTTTGAGCTGAAATGTGACTGCTTTTACCTGAAACGATGTCTTGCTTATAGTAAGACACAGAGCCTGGCATTTAACTCCGTTTCTGAACGGAAACACACAGCACACTTCTCATCCATGAAACACACTGTGCTTTAGAGGAAGAGAAGCTCGCTCTTGCTTTCTAGAGTCTCTAATCCAGAGGAAAACGTGAGTGTGCTCAGAACAAAAGAACTGTGTTTCCTACACACAGAGACCATATCTAGTTCAACTCTGTTTCTGAAACTGATATAAACCACAGGTCCTCTAAAATCCAATGCTTTTCAGTTAAGAGTGAGAAACGTGTGAGCTTCGTGAACTATGTAGCTTCCTTTGAGCTGAAAAGTGATTGCGTTTACCTGAAACGAAGTCTTGCTTGTAGGAAGACACAGAGCCTGGCATTTAACTCCGTTTCTGAAGGGAAACACACAGCACAGTTCTCATCCATGAAACACACTCTGCTTTAGAGCAATAAGCACGCTTTTGCTTTCCAGAGTCTCTAATACAGAGGGAAACATGAGTGTGCTCAGAACAAAAGAACTGTGTTTCCTACACACACGGACCATATCTACTTCGACTCTGTTTCTGAAACTGATACAAACAACAGGTCCTCTAACATGCAATGGTTTTCAGTTAAGAGTGAGAAACCTGTGTGCTTCATGAACAATGTAGCTTCTTTGAGCTGAAAAGTGACTGCACTTATCTGAAACGAAGTATTGCTTGTAGGAAGACACAGAGCCTGGCATTTAACTCCGTTTCTGAAGGGAAACACACAGCAGAGTGCTCATCCATGAAACACACTCTGCTTTAGAGCAAGAAGCACGCTCTTGCTTTCTAGAGTCTCTAATCCAGAGGAAAATGTGAGTGTGCTCAGAACAAAAGAACTGTGTTTCCTACACACACGGACCATATCTAGTTCAACTCTGTTTCTGAAACTGATATAAATCACAGGTCCTCTAAAATCCAATGCTTTTCAGTTAAGAGCGAGAAATGTGTGAGCTTCGTGAACTATGTAGCTTCCTTTGAGCTGAAAAGTGACTGCGTTTTCCTGAAACGAAGTCTTGCTTGTAGGAAGACACAGAGCCTGGCATTTAACTCCGTTTCTGAAGGGAAACACCAGGACAGTTCTCATCCATGAAACACACTCTGCTTTAGAGCAATAAGCACGATCTTGCTTTCCAGAGTCTCTAATACAGAGGGAAACATGAGTGTGCTCAGAACAAAAGAACTGTGTTTCCTACACACACGGACCATATCTACTTCGACTCTGTTTCTGAAACTGATACAAACCACAGGTCCTCTAACATGCAATGGTTTTCAGTTAAGAGTGAGAAACGTGTGAGCTTCATGAACAATGTAGCTTCTTTGAGCTGAAAAGTGACTGCATTTATCTGAAACGAAGTATTGCTTGTAGGAAGACACAGAGCCTGGCATTTAACTCCGTTTCTGAAGGGAAACACACAGCACAGTTCTCATCCATGAAACACACTCTGCTTTAGAGCAAGAATCATGCTCTTCCTTTCTAGAATCTCTAATCCAGAGGGAAACGTGAGTGTGCTCAGAACAAAAGAACTGTGTTTCCTACACACAGAGACCATATCTAGTTCAACTCTGTTTCTGAAACTGATATAAACCACAGGTCCTCTAACATCCAATTCTTTTCTGTTAAGAGGGAAAAACATGTGAGCTTCGTGAACTATGTAGCTTCCTTTGAGCTGAAAAGTGATTGCGTTTACCTGAAACGAAGTCTTGCTTGTAGGAAGACACAGAGCCTGGCATTTAACTCCGTTTCTGAAGGGAAACACACAGCACAGTTCTCATCCATGAAACACACTCTGCTTTAGAGCAATAAGCACGATCTTGCTTTCCAGAGTCTCTAATACAGAGGGAAACATGAGTGTGCTCAGAACAAAAGAACTGTGTTTCCTACACACACGGACCATATCTACTTCGACTCTGTTTCTGAAACTGATACAAACCACAGGTCCTCTAACATGCAATGGTTTTCAGTTAAGAGTGAGAAACGTGTGAGCTTCATGAACAATGTAGCTTCTTTGAGCTGAAAAGTGACTGCATTTATCTGAAACGAAGTATTGCTTGTAGGAAGACACAGAGCCTGGCATTTAACTCCGTTTCTGAAGGGAAACACACAGCACAGTTCTCATCCATGAAACACACTCTGCTTTAGAGCAAGAATCATGCTCTTCCTTTCTAGAATCTCTAATACAGAGGGAAACGTGAGAGTGCTCAGAATAAAAGAACTGTGTTTCCTACACACACGGACCATATCTAGTTCACCTCTGTTTCTGAAACTGATACAAAGCACAGGTCCTCTAACATCCAATTCTTTTCTGTTAAGAGGGAAAAACATGTGAGCTTTGTGAACATTGTAGCTTCCTTTGAGCTGAAAAGTGACTGCTTTTACCTGAAAGGATGTCTTGCTCGTAGGAAGACACACAGCCTGGCATTTAACTCCGTTTCTGAAGGGAAACACACAGCATAGTTCTCATCCATGAAACACACTGTGCTTTAGAGCAAGAAGCACGCTCTTGCTTTCTGGAGTCTCTAATACAGAGGGAAACGTGAGTGTGCTCAGAACAAAAGAACAGTGTTTCCTACACACACGGACCATATCTAGTTCAACTCTGTTTCTGAAACTGATACAAACCACAGGTCCTCTAAAATCTAATGCTTTTCTGTTAAGAGCGAGAAACGTGTGAGCTTCATGAACAATATAGCATCTTTTGAGCTGAAATGTGACTGCATTTATCTGAAACGATGTCTTGCTTATAGTAAGACACAGAGCCTGGTATTTAACTCCGTTTCTGAACGGAAACAGACAGCACAGATCTCATCCATGAAACACACTCTGCTTTAGAGCAAGAAGCACGCTCTTGCTTTCTAGAGTCTCTAATACAGAGGGAAACATGAGTGTGCTCAGAACAAAAGAACTGTGTTTCCTACACACACGGACCATATCTAATTCAACTCTGTTTCTGAAATTGATAAAAACCACAGGTCCTCTAACATGCAATGCTTTTCAGTTATGAACGAGAAACGTGTGAGCTTTGTGAACAATGTAGCTTACTTTGAGCTGAAAAATGACGGTGTTTACCTGAAACGAAGTCTTGCTTGTAGGAAGAAACAGTTCCTGGTATTTAACTCCGTTTCTGAAGGGAAACACACAGCACAGTTCTCATCCATTAAACACACTCTGCTTTAGAGCAAGAAGCACGCTCTTGCTTTCTAGAGTCTCTAATCCAGAGGAAAACGTGAATGTGCTCAGAACAAAAGAACTGTGTTTCCTACACACACAGACCATATCTAGTTCAACTCTGTTTCTGAAACTGATATAAACCACAGGTCCTCTAAAATCCAATGCTTTTCAGTTAAGGGTGAGAAACGTGTGAGCTTCGTGAACTATGTAGCTTCCTTTGAGCTGAAAAGTGACTGCGTTTTCCTGAAACGAAGTCTTACATGTAGGAAGACACAGAGCCTGCCATTTAACTCCGTTTCTGAAGGGAGACACACAGCACAGTTCTCATCCATGAAACACACTCTGCTTTAGAGCAAGAAGCAGTCTCTTGCTTTCCAGAGTCTCTAATACAGAGGGAAACATGAGTGTGCTCAGAACAAAAGAACTGTGTTTCCTACACACACGGACCATATCTACTTCGACTCTGTTTCTGAAACTGATACAAACAACAGGTCCTCTAACATGCAATTCTTTTCTGTTAAGAGGGAGAAACATGTGAGCTTTGTGAACAATGTAGCTTCCTTTGAGCTGAAAAGTGACTGCATTTTCCTGAAATGAAGTCTTGCTTGTAGGAAGACACAGAGCCTGGCATTTAACTCCGTTTCTGAAGGGAAACACACAGCACAGTTCTTATCCATGAAACACACTCTGCTTTAGAGCAAGAGGCACGAACTTGCTTTCTAGAGTCTCTAATGCAGAGGGAAAAGTGAGTGTGCTCAGAAGAAAAGAACTGTGTTTCCTACACACACGGACCACATCTAGTTCAACTCTGTTTCTGAAACTGATACAAACTACAGGTCCTCTAACATCCAATGCTTTTCAGTTAAGTGCGAGACACGTGTGAGCTTCGTGAACTATGTAGCATTGTTTGAGCTGAAAAGTGACTGCATTTATCTGAAACGATGTCTTTCTTATACTAATACACAGAGCCTGGAATTTAACTCCACTTCTGAAGGGAAACACACAGCACAGATCTCATCCATGAAACACACTCTGCTTTAGAGCAAGAAGCACGCTCTTGTTTTCTAGAGTCTCTAATCCAGAGGAAAACGTGAGTGTGCTCAGAACAAAAGAACTGTGTTTCCTACACACAGAGACCATATCTAGTTCAACTCTGTTTCTGACACTGAGAGAAACCACAGGTCCTCTAACATCCAATGCTTTTCAGTTAAGAGCGAGAAACGTGTGAGCTTCGTGAACAATATAGCTTCCTTTGAGCTGAAATGTGACTGCTTTTACCTGAAACGATGTCTTGCTTATAGTAAGACACAGAGCCTGGCATTTAACTCCGTTTCTGAACGGAAACACACAGCACACTTCTCATCCATGAAACACACTGTGCTTTAGAGGAAGAGAAGCTCGCTCTTGCTTTCTAGAGTCTCTAATCCAGAGGAAAACGTGAGTGTGCTCAGAACAAAAGAACTGTGTTTCCTACACACAGAGACCATATCTAGTTCAACTCTGTTTCTGAAACTGATATAAACCACAGGTCCTCTAAAATCCAATGCTTTTCAGTTAAGAGTGAGAAACGTGTGAGCTTCGTGAACTATGTAGCTTCCTTTGAGCTGAAAAGTGATTGCGTTTACCTGAAACGAAGTCTTGCTTGTAGGAAGACACAGAGCCTGGCATTTAACTCCGTTTCTGAAGGGAAACACACAGCACAGTTCTCATCCATGAAACACACTCTGCTTTAGAGCAATAAGCACGCTTTTGCTTTCCAGAGTCTCTAATACAGAGGGAAACATGAGTGTGCTCAGAACAAAAGAACTGTGTTTCCTACACACACGGACCATATCTACTTCGACTCTGTTTCTGAAACTGATACAAACAACAGGTCCTCTAACATGCAATGGTTTTCAGTTAAGAGTGAGAAACGTGTGAGCTTCATGAACAATGTAGCTTCTTTGAGCTGAAAAGTGACTGCATTTATCTGAAACGAAGTCTTGCTTGTAGGAAGACAAAGAGCCTGGCATTTAACTCCGTTTCTGAAGGGAAACACACAGCACAGTTCTCCTCCATGAAACACACTCTGCTTTAGAGCAAGAATCATGCTCTTCCTTTCTAGAATCTCTAATACAGAGGGAAACGTGAGAGTGCTCAGAATAAAAGAACTGTGTTTCCTACACACACGGACCATATCTAGTTCAACTCTGTTTCTGAAACTGATACAAAGCACAGGTCCTCTAACATCCAATTCTTTTCTGTTAAGAGGGAGAAACATGTGAGCTTTGTGAACAATGTAGCTTCCTTTGAGCTGAAAAGTGACTGCATTTTCCTGAAATGAAGTCTTGCTTGTAGGAAGACACAGAGCCTGGCATTTAACTCCGTTTCTGAAGGGAAACACACAGCACAGTTCTTATCCATGAAACACACTCTGCTTTAGAGCAAGAGGCACAAACTTGCTTTCTAGAGTCTCTAATGCAGAGGGAAAAGTGAGTGTGCTCAGAAGAAAAGAACTGTGTTTCCTACACTCACGGACCACATCTAGTTCAACTCTGTTTCTGAAACTGATACAAACTACAGGTCCTCTAACATCCAATGCTTTTCAGTTAAGTGCGAGACACGTGTGAGCTTCGTGAACTATGTAGCATTGTTTGAGCTGAAAAGTGACTGCATTTATCTGAAACGATGTCTTTCTTATACTAATACACAGAGCCTGGAATTTAACTCTGCTTCTGAAGGGAAACACACAGCACAGATCTCATCCATGAAACACACTCTGCTTTAGAGCAAGAAGCACGCTCTTGTTTTCTAGAGTCTCTAATCCAGAGGAAAACGTGAGTGTGCTCAGAACAAAAGAACTGTGTTTCCTACACACAGAGACCATATCTAGTTCAACTCTGTTTCTGACACTGAGAGAAACCACAGGTCCTCTAACATCCAATGCTTTTCAGTTAAGAGCGAGAAACCTGTGAGCTTCGTGAACAATATAGCTTCCTTTGAGCTGAAATGTGACTGCTTTTACCTGAAACGATGTCTTGCTTATAGTAAGACACAGAGCCTGGCATTTAACTCCGTTTCTGAAGGGAAACACACAGCACAGTTCTTATCCATGAAACACACTCTGCTTTAGAGCAAGAGGCACAAACTTGCTTTCTAGAGTCTCTAATGCAGAGGGAAAAGTGAGTGTGCTCAGAAGAAAAGAACTGTGTTTCCTACACACACGGACCACATCTAGTTCAACTCTGTTTCTGAAACTGATACAAACTACAGGTCCTCTAACATCCAATGCTTTTCAGTTAAGTGCGAGACACGTGTGAGCTTCGTGAACTATGTAGCATTGTTTGAGCTGAAAAGTGACTGCATTTATCTGAAACGATGTCTTTCTTATACTAATACACAGAGCCTGAAATTTAACTCCGATTCTGAAGGGAAACACACAGCACAGATCTCATCCATGAAACACACTCTGCTTTAGAGCAAGAAGCACGCTCTTGTTTTCTAGAGTCTCTAATCCAGAGGAAAACGTGAGTGTGCTCAGAACAAAAGAACTGTGTTTCCTACACACAGAGACCATATCTAGTTCAACTCTGTTTCTGACACTGAGAGAAACCACAGGTCCTCTAACATCCAATGCTTTTCAGTTAAGAGCGAGAAACGTGTGAGCTTCGTGAACAATATAGCTTCCTTTGAGCTGAAATGTGACTGCTTTTACCTGAAACGATGTCTTGCTTATAGTAAGACACAGAGCCTGGCATTTAACTCCGTTTCTGAACGGAAACACACAGCACACTTCTCATCCATGAAACACACTGTGCTTTAGAGGAAGAGAAGCTCGCTCTTGCTTTCTAGAGTCTCTAATCCAGAGGAAAACGTGAGTGTGCTCAGAACAAAAGAACTGTGTTTCCTACACACAGAGACCATATCTAGTTCAACTCTGTTTCTGAAACTGATATAAACCACAGGTCCTCTAAAATCCAATGCTTTTCAGTTAAGAGTGAGAAACGTGTGAGCTTCGTGAACTATGTAGCTTCCTTTGAGCTGAAAATTGATTGCGTTTACCTGAAACGAAGTCTTGCTTGTAGGAAGACACAGAGCCTGGCATTTAACTCCGTTTCTGAAGGGAAACACACAGCACAGTTCTCATCCATGAAACACACTCTGCTTTAGAGCAATAAGCACGCTTTTGCTTTCCAGAGTCTCTAATACAGAGGGAAACATGAGTGTGTTCAGAACAAAAGAACTGTGTTTCCTACACACACGGACCATATCTACTTCGACTCTGTTTCTGAAACTGATACAAACAACAGGTCCTCTAACATGCAATGGTTTTCAGTTAAGAGTGAGAAACGTGTGAGCTTCATGAACAATGTAGCTTCTTTGAGCTGAAAAGTGACTGCACTTATCTGAAACGAAGTATTGCTTGTAGGAAGACACAGAGCCTGGCATTTAACTCCGTTTCTGAAGGGAAACACACAGCACAGTTCTCATCCATGAAACACACTCTGCTTTAGAGCAAGAATCATGCTCTTCCTTTCTAGAATCTCTAATACAGAGGGAAACGTGAGAGTGCTCAGAATAAAAGAACTGTGTTTCCTACACACACGGACCATATCTAGTTCAACTCTGTTTCTGAAACTGATACAAAGCACAGGTCCTCTAACATCCAATTCTTTTCTGTTAAGAGGGAGAAACATGTGAGCTTTGTGAACAATGTAGCTTCCTTTGAGCTGAAAAGTGACTGCATTTTCCTGAAACGAAGACTTGCTTGTAGGAAGACACAGAGCCTGGCATTTAACTCCGTTTCTGAAGGGAAACACACAGCACAGTTCTCATCCATGAAACACACTCTGCTTTAGAGCAATAAGCACGCTTTTGCTTTCCAGAGTCTCTAATACAGAGGGAAACATGAGTGTGCTCAGAACAAAAGAACTGTGTTTCCTACACACACGGACCATATCTACTTCGACTCTGTTTCTGAAACTGATACAAACAACAGGTCCTCTAACATGCAATGGTTTTCAGTTAAGAGTGAGAAACGTATGAGCTTCATGAACAATGTAGCTTCTTTGAGCTGAAAAGTGACTGCATTTATCTGAAACGAAGTATTGCTTGTAGGAAGACACAGAGCCTGGCATTTAACTCCGTTTCTGAAGGGAAACACACAGCACAGTTCTCATCCATGAAACACACTCTGCTTTAGAGCAAGAATCATGCTCTTCCTTTCTAGAATCTCTAATACAGAGGGAAACGTGAGAGTGCTCAGAATAAAAGAACTGTGTTTCCTACACACACGGACCATATCTAGTTCAACTCTGTTTCTGAAACTGATACAAAGCACAGGTCCTCTAACATCCAATTCTTTTCTGTTAAGAGGGAGAAACATGTGAGCTTTGTGAACAATGTAGCTTCCTTTGAGCTGAAAAGTGACTGCATTTTCCTGAAACGAAGTCTTGCTTGTAGGAAGACACAGAGCCTGGCATTTAACTCCGTTTCTGAAGGGAAACACACAGCACAGTTCTCATCCATGAAACACACTCTGCTTTAGAGCAAGAGGCACGAACTTGCTTTCTAGAGTCTCTAATGCAGAGGGAAAAGTGAGTGTGCTCAGAAGAAAAGAACTGTGTTTCCTACACACACGGACCACATCTAGTTCAACTCTGTTTCTGAAACTGATACAAACTACAGGTCCTCTAACATCCAATGGTTTTCAGTTAAGTGCGAGACACGTGTGAGCTTCGTGAACTATGTAGCATTGTTTGAGCTGAAAAGTGACTGCATTTATCTGAATCGATGTCTTTCTTATACTAATACACAGAGCCTGGAATTTAACTCCGCTTCTGAAGGGAAACACACAGCACAGATCTCATCCATGAAACACACTCTGCTTTAGAGCAAGAAGCACGCTCTTGTTTTCTAGAGTCTCTAATCCAGAGGAAAACGTGAGTGTGCTCAGAACAAAAGAACTGTGTTTCCTACACACAGAGACCATATCTAGTTCAACTCTGTTAATGAAACTGATATAAACCACAGGTCCTCTAAAATCCAATGCTTTTCAGTTAAGAGTGAGAAACGTGTGAGCTTCGTGAACTATGTAGCTTCCTTTGAGCTGAAAAGTGATTGCGTTTACCTGAAACGAAGTCTTGCTTGTAGGAAGACACAGAGCCTGGCATTTAACTCCGTTTCTGAAGGGAAACACACAGCACAGTTCTCATCCATGAAACACACTCTGCTTTAGAGCAAGAAGCAGTCTCTTGCTTTCCAGAGTCTCTAATACAGAGGGAAACATGAGTGTGCTCAGAACAAAAGAACTGTGTTTCCTACACACACGGACCATATCTACTTCGACTCTGTTTCTGAAACTGATACAAAGCACAGGTCCTCTAACATCCAATTCTTTTCTGTTAAGAGGGAGAAACATGTGAGCTTTGTGAACAATGTAGCTTCCTTTGAGCTGAAAAGTGACTGCATTTTCCTGAAACGAAGTCTTGCTTGTAGGAAGACACAGAGCCTGGCATTTAACTCCGTTTCTGAAGGGAAACACACAGCACAGTTCTCATCCATGAAACACACTCTGCGTTAGAGCAATAAGCACGCTCTTGCTTTCCAGAGTCTCTAATACAGAGAGAAACATGAGTGTGCTCAGAACAAAAGAACTGTGTTTCCTACACACACGGACCATATCTACTTCGACTCTGTTTCTGAACCTGATACAAACAACAGGTCCTCTAACATGCAATGGTTTTCAGTTAAGAGTGAGAAACGTGTGAGCTTCATGAACAATGTAGCTTCTTTGAGCTGAAAAGTGACTGCATTTATCTGAAACGATTTCTTGCTTATAGTAGACACAGAGCCTGGCATTTAACTCCGTTTCTGAACGGAAACACACAGCACAGATCTCACCCATGAAACACACTCTGCTTTAGAGCAAGAAGAACGCTTTGCTTTCTAGAGTCTCTAATACAGAGGGAAATGTGAGTGTGCTCAGAATAAAAGAACTGTGTTTCCTACACACACGGACCATATCTACTTCGACTCTGTTTCTGAAACTGATACAAAGCACAGGTCCTCTAACATCCAATTCTTTTCTGTTAAGAGGGAGAAACATGTGAGCTTTGTGAACAATGTAGCTTCCTTTGAGCTGAAAAGTGACTGCATTTTCCTGAAACGAAGTCTTGCTTGTAGGAAGACACAGAGCCTGGCATTTAACTCCGTTTCTGAAGGGAAACACACAGCACAGTTCTCATCCATGAAACACACTCTGCGTTAGAGCAATAAGCACGCTCTTGCTTTCCAGAGTCTCTAATACAGAGAGAAACATGAGTGTGCTCAGAACAAAAGAACTGTGTTTCCTACACACACGGACCATATCTACTTCGACTCTGTTTCTGAACCTGATACAAACAACAGGTCCTCTAACATGCAATGGTTTTCAGTTAAGAGTGAGAAACGTGTGAGCTTCATGAACAATGTAGCTTCTTTGAGCTGAAAAGTGACTGCATTTATCTGAAACGATTTCTTGCTTATAGTAGACACAGAGCCTGGCATTTAACTCCGTTTCTGAACGGAAACACACAGCACAGATCTCACCCATGAAACACACTCTGCTTTAGACCAAGAATCATGCTCTTCCTTTCTAGAATCTCTAATACAGAGGGAAACGTGAGAGTGCTCAGAATAAAAGAACTGTGTTTCCTACACACACGGACCATATCTAGTTCAACTCTGTTTCTGAAACTGATATAAACCACAGGTCCTCTAAAATCCAATGCTTTTCAGTTAAGAGTGAGAAACGTGTGAGCTTCGTGAACTATGTAGCTTCCTTTGAGCTGAAAAGTGATTGCGTTTACCTGAAACGAAGTCTTGCTTGTAGGAAGACACAGAGCCTGGCATTTAACTCCGTTTCTGAAGGGAGACACACAGCACAGTTCTCATCCATGAAACACACTCTGCTTTAGAGCAAGAAGCAGTCTCTTGCTTTCCAGAGTCTCTAATACAGAGGGAAACATGAGTGTGCTCAGAACAAAAGAACTGTGTTTCCTACACACACGGACCATATCTACCTCGACTCTGTTTCTGAAACTGATACAAACAACAGGTCCTCTAACATGCAATGGTTTTCAGTTAAGAGTGAGAAACGTGTGAGCTTCATGAACAATGTAGCTTCTTTGAGCTGAAAAGTGACTGCATTTATCTGAAACGATTTCTTGCTTATAGTAGACACAGAGCCTGGCATTTAACTCCGTTTCTGAACGGAAACACACAGCACAGATCTCACACATGAAACACACTCTGCTTTAGAGCAAGAAGAACGCTCTTGCTTTCTAGAGTCTCTAATACAGAGGGAAACATGAGTGTGCTCAGAACAAAAGAACTGTGTTTCCTACACACACGGACCATATCTAATTCAACTCTGTTTCTGAAACTGATACAAACCACAGGTCCTCTAAAATCCAATGCTTTTCTGTTAAGAGGGAGAAACGTGTGAGCTTTGTGAACAATGTAGCTTACTTTGAGCTGAAAAATGACGGTGTTTACCTGAAACGAAGTCTTGCTTGTAGGAAGACACAGATCCTGGTATTTAACTCCGTTTCTGAAGGGAAACACACAGCACAGTTCTCATCCATGAAACACACTCAGCTTCAGAGCAAGAAGCACGCTCTTGCTTTCTAGAGTCTCTAATCCAGAGGAAAAGGTGAGTGTGCTCAGAACAAAAGAACTGTGTTTCCTACACACACAGATCATATCTAGTTCAACTCTGTTTCTGAAACTGATATAAACCACAGGTCCTCTAAAATCCAATGCTTTTCAGTTAAGAGTGAGAAACGTGTGAGCTTCGTGAACTATGTAGCTTCCTTTGAGCTGAAAAGTAATTGCGTTTACCTGAAACGAAGTCTTGCTTGTAGGAAGACACAGAGCCTGGCATTTAACTCCGTTTCCGAAGGGAAACACACAGCACAGTTCTCATCCATGAAACACACTCTGCTTTAGAGCAATAAGCACGCTTTTGCTTTCCAGAGTCTCTAATACAGAGGGAAACATGAGTGTGCTCAGAACAAAAGAACTGTGTTTCCTACACACACGGATCATATCTACTTCGACTCTGTTTCTGAAACTGATACAAACAACAGGTCCTCTAACATGCAATGGTTTTCAGGTAAGAGTGAGAAACGTGTGAGCTTCATGAACAATGTAGCTTCTTTGAGCTGAAAAGTGACTGCATTTATCTGAAACGAAGTCTTGCTTGTAGGAAGACAAAGAGCCTGGCATTTAACTCCGTTTCTGAAGGGAAACACACAGCACAGTTCTCATCCATGAAACACACTCTGCTTTAGAGCAAGAATCATGCTCTTCCTTTCTAGAATCTCTAATACAGAGGGAAACGTGAGAGTGCTCAGAATAAAAGAACTGTGTTTCCTACACACACGGACCATATCTAGTTCAACTCTGTTTCTGAAACTGATATAAACCACAGGTCCTCTAAAATCCAATGCTTTTCAGTTAAGAGTGAGAAACGTGTGAGCTTCGTGAACTATGTAGCTTCCTTTGAGCTGAAAAGTGATTGCGTTTACCTGAAACGAAATCTTGCTTGTAGGAAGACACAGAGCCTGGCATTTAACTCCGTTTCTGAAGGGAAACACACAGCACAGTTCTCATCCATGAAACACACTCTGCTTTAGAGCAATAAGCACGCTTTTGCTTTCCAGAGTCTCTAATACAGAGGGAAACATGAGTGTGCTCAGAACAAAAGAACTGTGTTTCCTACACACACGGACCATATCTACTTCGACTCTGTTTCTGAAACTGAAACAAACAACAGGTCCTCTAACATGCAATGGTTTTCAGTTAAGAGTGAGAAACCTGTGAGCTTCATGAACAATGTAGCTTCTTTGAGCTGAAAAGTGACTGCACTTATCTGAAACGAAGTATTGCTTGTAGGAAGACACAGAGCCTGGCATTTAACTCCGTTTCTGAAGGGAAACACACAGCACAGTTCTCATCCATGAAACACACTCTGCTTTAGAGCAAGAATCATGCTCTTCCTTTCTAGAATCTCTAATACAGAGGGAAACGTGAGAGTGCTCAGAATAAAAGAACTGTGTTTCCTACACACACGGACCATATCTAGTTCAACTCTGTTTCTGAAACTGATACAAAGCACAGGTCCTCTAACATCCAATTCTTTTCTGTTAAGAGGGAGAAACATGTGAGCTTTGTGAACAATGTAGCTTCCTTTGAGCTGAAAAGTGACTGCATTTTCCTGAAACGAAGACTTGCTTGTAGGAAGACACAGAGCCTGGCATTTAACTCCGTTTCTGAAGGGAAACACACAGCACAGTTCTCATCCATGAAACACACTCTGCTTTAGAGCAATAAGCACGCTTTTGCTTTCCAGAGTCTCTAATACAGAGGGAAACATGAGTGTGCTCAGAACAAAAGAACTGTGTTTCCTACACACACGGACCATATCTACTTCGACTCTGTTTCTGAAACTGATACAAACAACAGGTCCTCTAACATGCAATGGTTTTCAGTTAAGAGTGAGAAACGTATGAGCTTCATGAACAATGTAGCTTCTTTGAGCTGAAAAGTGACTGCATTTATCTGAAACGATTTCTTGCTTATAGTAGACACAGAGCCTGGCATTTAACTCCGTTTCTGAACGGAAACACACAGCACAGATCTCACCCATGAAACACACTCTGCTTTAGACCAAGAATCATGCTCTTCCTTTCTAGAATCTCTAATACAGAGGGAAACGTGAGAGTGCTCAGAATAAAAGAACTGTGTTTCCTACACACACGGACCATATCTAGTTCAACTCTGTTTCTGAAACTGATATAAACCACAGGTCCTCTAAAATCCAATGCTTTTCAGTTAAGAGTGAGAAACGTGTGAGCTTCGTGAACTATGTAGCTTCCTTTGAGCTGAAAAGTGATTGCGTTTACCTGAAACGAAGTCTTGCTTGTAGGAAGACACAGAGCCTGGCATTTAACTCCGTTTCTGAAGGGAGACACACAGCACAGTTCTCATCCATGAAACACACTCTGCTTTAGAGCAAGAAGCAGTCTCTTGCTTTCCAGAGTCTCTAATACAGAGGGAAACATGAGTGTGCTCAGAACAAAAGAACTGTGTTTCCTACACACACGGACCATATCTACCTCGACTCTGTTTCTGAAACTGATACAAACAACAGGTCCTCTAACATGCAATGGTTTTCAGTTAAGATTGAGAAACGTGTGAGCTTCATGAACAATGTAGCTTCTTTGAGCTGAAAAGTGACTGCATTTATCTGAAACGATTTCTTGCTTATAGTAGACACAGAGCCTGGCATTTAACTCCGTTTCTGAACGGAAACACACAGCACAGATCTCACCCATGAAACACACTCTGCTTTAGAGCAAGAAGAACGCTCTTGCTTTCTAGAGTCTCTAATACAGAGGGAAACATGAGTGTGCTCAGAACAAAAGAACTGTGTTTCCTACACACACGGACCATATCTAATTCAACTCTGTTTCTGAAACTGATACAAACCACAGGTCCTCTAAAATCCAATGCTTTTCTGTTAAGAGGGAGAAACGTGTGAGCTTTGTGAACAATGTAGCTTACTTTGAGCTGAAAAATGACGGTGTTTACCTGAAACGAAGTCTTGCTTGTAGGAAGACACAGATCCTGGTATTTAACTCCGTTTCTGAAGGGAAACACACAGCACAGTTCTCATCCATGAAACACACTCAGCTTCAGAGCAAGAAGCACGCTCTTGCTTTCTAGAGTCTCTAATCCAGAGGAAAAGGTGAGTGTGCTCAGAACAAAAGAACTGTGTTTCCTACACACACAGATCATATCTAGTTCAACTCTGTTTCTGAAACTGATATAAACCACAGGTCCTCTAAAATCCAATGCTTTTCAGTTAAGAGTGAGAAACGTGTGAGCTTCGTGAACTATGTAGCTTCCTTTGAGCTGAAAAGTAATTGCGTTTACCTGAAACGAAGTCTTGCTTGTAGGAAGACACAGAGCCTGGCATTTAACTCCGTTTCTGAAGGGAAACACACAGCACAGTTCTCATCCATGAAACACACTCTGCTTTAGAGCAATAAGCACGCTTTTGCTTTCCAGAGTCTCTAATACAGAGGGAAACATGAGTGTGCTCAGAACAAAAGAACTGTGTTTCCTACACACACGGATCATATCTACTTCGACTCTGTTTCTGAAACTGATACAAACAACAGGTCCTCTAACATGCAATGGTTTTCAGGTGAGAGTGAGAAACGTGTGAGCTTCATGAACAATGTAGCTTCTTTGAGCTGAAAAGTGACTGCATTTATCTGAAACGAAGTCTTGCTTGTAGGAAGACAAAGAGCCTGGCATTTAACTCCGTTTCTGAAGGGAAACACACAGCACAGTTCTCATCCATGAAACACACTCTGCTTTAGAGCAAGAATCATGCTCTTCCTTTCTAGAATCTCTAATACAGAGGGAAACGTGAGAGTGCTCAGAATAAAAGAACTGTGTTTCCTACACACACGGACCATATCTAGTTCAACTCTGTTTCTGAAACTGATATAAACCACAGGTCCTCTAAAATCCAATGCTTTTCAGTTAAGAGTGAGAAACGTGTGAGCTTCGTGAACTATGTAGCTTCCTTTGAGCTGAAAAGTGATTGCGTTTACCTGAAACGAAATCTTGCTTGTAGGAAGACACAGAGCCTGGCATTTAACTCCGTTTCTGAAGGGAAACACACAGCACAGTTCTCATCCATGAAACACACTCTGCTTTAGAGCAATAAGCACGCTTTTGCTTTCCAGAGTCTCTAATACAGAGGGAAACATGAGTGTGCTCAGAACAAAAGAACTGTGTTTCCTACACACACGGACCATATCTACTTCGACTCTGTTTCTGAAACTGAAACAAACAACAGGTCCTCTAACATGCAATGGTTTTCAGTTAAGAGTGAGAAACCTGTGAGCTTCATGAACAATGTAGCTTCTTTGAGCTGAAAAGTGACTGCACTTATCTGAAACGAAGTATTGCTTGTAGGAAGACACAGAGCCTGGCATTTAACTCCGTTTCTGAAGGGAAACACACAGCACAGTTCTCATCCATGAAACACACTCTGCTTTAGAGCAAGAATCATGCTCTTCCTTTCTAGAATCTCTAATACAGAGGGAAACGTGAGAGTGCTCAGAATAAAAGAACTGTGTTTCCTACACACACGGACCATATCTAGTTCAACTCTGTTTCTGAAACTGATACAAAGCACAGGTCCTCTAACATCCAATTCTTTTCTGTTAAGAGGGAGAAACATGTGAGCTTTGTGAACAATGTAGCTTCCTTTGAGCTGAAAAGTGACTGCATTTTCCTGAAACGAAGACTTGCTTGTAGGAAGACACAGAGCCTGGCATTTAACTCCGTTTCTGAAGGGAAACACACAGCACAGTTCTCATCCATGAAACACACTCTGCTTTAGAGCAATAAGCACGCTTTTGCTTTCCAGAGTCTCTAATACAGAGGGAAACATGAGTGTGCTCAGAACAAAAGAACTGTGTTTCCTACACACACGGACCATATCTACTTCGACTCTGTTTCTGAAACTGATACAAACAACAGGTCCTCTAACATGCAATGGTTTTCAGTTAAGAGTGAGAAACGTATGAGCTTCATGAACAATGTAGCTTCTTTGAGCTGAAAAGTGACTGCATTTATCTGAAACGAAGTATTGCTTGTAGGAAGACACAGAGCCTGGCATTTAACTCCGTTTCTGAAGGGAAACACACAGCACAGTTCTCATCCATGAAACACACTCTGCTTTAGAGCAAGAATCATGCTCTTCCTTTCTAGAATCTCTAATACAGAGGGAAACGTGAGAGTGCTCAGAATAAAAGAACTGTGTTTCCTACACACACGGACCATATCTACTTCGACTCTGTTTCTGAAACTGATACAAACAACACGTCCTCTAACATGCAATGGTTTTCAGTTAAGAGTGAGAAACGTGTGAGCTTCATGAACAATGTAGCTTCATTTGAGCTTAAAAGTGACTGTGTTTACCTGAAACGAAGTCTTGCTTGTAGGAAGACACAGAGCCTGGCATTTAACTCCATTTCTGAAGGGAAACACACAGCACAGTTCTCATCCATGAAATACACTCTGCTTTAGAGCAAGAGGCACGAACTTGCTTTCTAGAGTCTCTAATGCAGAGGGAAAAGTGAGTGTGCTCAGAAGAAAAGAACTGTGTTTCCTACACACACGGACCACATCTAGTTCAACTCTGTTTCTGAAACTGATACAAACTACAGGTCCTCTAACATCCAATGCTTTTCAGTTAAGTGCGAGACACGTGTGAGCTTCGTGAACAATGTAGCTTCATTTGAGCTGAAAAGTGACTGCATTTATCTGAAACGATGTCTTGCTTATAGTAAGACACAGAGCCTGGAATTTAACTCCCCTTCTGAAGGGAAACACACAGCACAGATCTCATCCATGAAACACACTCTGCTTTAGAGCAAGAAGCACGCTCTTGCTTTCTAGAGTCTCTAATCCAGAGGAAAACGTGAGTGTGCTCAGAACAAAAGAACTGTGTTTCCTACACACAGAGACCATATCTAGTTCAACTCTGTTTCTGAAACTGATATAAACCACAGGTCCTCTAAAATCCAATGCTTTTCAGTTAAGAGTGAGAAACGTGTGAGCTTCGTGAACTATTTAGCTTCCTTTGAGCTGAAAAGTGATTGCGTTTACCTGAAACGAAGTCTTGCTTGTAGGAAGACACAGAGCCTGGCATTTAACTCCGTTTCTGAAGGGAAACACACAGCACAGTTCTCATCCATGAAACACACTCTGCGTTAGAGCAATAAGCACGCTCTTGCTTTCCAGAGTCTCTAATACAGAGAGAAACATGAGTGTGCTCAGAACAAAAAAAACTGTGTTTCCTACACACACGGACCATATCTACTTCGACTCTGTTTCTGAAACTGATACAAACAACAGGTCCTCTAACATGCAATGGTTTTCAGTTAAGAGTGAGAAACGTGTGAGCTTCATGAACAATGTAGCTTCTTTGCGCTGAAAAGTGACTGCATTTATCTGAAACGAAGTATTGCTTATAGTAGACACAGATCCTGGTATTTAACTCCGTTTCTGAAGGGAAACACACAGCACAGTTCTCATCCATGAAACACACTCTGCTTCAGAGCAAGAAGCACGCTCTTGCTTTCTAGAGTCTCTAATCCAGAAGAAAAGGTGAGTGTGCTCAGAACAAAAGAACTATGTTTCCTACACACATGGACCATATCTAATTCAACTCTGTTTCTGAAACTGATACAAACCACAGGTTCTCTAAAATCCAATGCTTTTCTGTTAAGAGGGAGAAACGTGTGAGCTTTGTGAACAATGTAGCTTACTTTGAGCTGAAAAATGACGGTGTTTACCTGAAACGAAGTCTTGCTTGTAGGAAGACACAGATCCTGGTATTTAACTCCGTTTCTGAAGGGAAACACACAGCACAGTTCTCATCCATGAAACACACTCAGCTTCAGAGCAAGAAGCACGCTCTTGCTTTCTAGAGTCTCTAATCCAGAGGAAAAGGTGAGTGTGCTCAGAACAAAAGAACTGTGTTTCCTACACACACAGATCATATCTAGTTCAACTCTGTTTCTGAAACTGATATAAACCACAGGTCCTCTAAAATCCAATGCTTTTCAGTTAAGAGTGAGAAACGTGTGAGCTTCGTGAACTATGTAGCTTCCTTTGAGCTGAAAAGTGATTGCGTTTACCTGAAACGAAGTCTTGCTTGTAGGAAGACACAGAGCCTGGCATTTAACTTCGTTTCTGAAGGGAAACACACAGCACAGTTCTCATCCATGAAACACACTCTGCTTTAGAGCAATAAGCACGCTTTTGCTTTCCAAGTCTCTAATACAGAGGGAAACATGAATGTGCTCAGAACAAAAGAACTGTGTTTCCTACACACACGGACCATATCTACTTCGACTCTGTTTCTGAAACTGATACAAACAACAGGTCCTCTAACATGCAATGGTTTTCAGTTAAGAGTGAGAAACGTGTGAGCTTCATGAACAATGTAGCTTCTTTGAGCTGAAAAGTGACTGCATTTATCTGAAACAAAGTCTTGCTTGTAGGAAGACAAAGAGCCTGGCATTTAACTCCGTTTCTGAAGGGAAACACACAGCACAGTTCTCATCCATGAAACACACTCTGCTTTAGAGCAAGAATCATGCTCTTCCT
The DNA here is from genome assembly GCA_949786385.1 of Onychomys leucogaster. NCBI lineage: Eukaryota > Metazoa > Chordata > Mammalia > Rodentia > Cricetidae > Onychomys > Onychomys leucogaster. The sequence continues at coordinate 158,640 of CATKUP010000461.1, forward strand.
TTCTAGAATCTCTAATACAGAGGGAAACGTGAGAGTGCTCAGAATAAAAGAACTGTGTTTCCTACACACACGGACCATATCTAGTTCAACTCTGTTTCTGAAACTGATACAAAGCACAGGTCCTCTAACATCCAATTCTTTTCTGTTAAGAGGGAGAAACATGTGAGCTTTGTGAACAATGTAGCTTCCTTTGAGCTGAAAAGTGACTGCATTTTCCTGAAATGAAGTCTTGCTTGTAGGAAGACACAGAGCCTGGCATTTAACTCCGTTTCTGAAGGGAAACACACAGCACAGATCTCATCCATGAAACACACTCTGCTTTAGAGCAAGAAGCACGCTCTTGTTTTCTAGAGTCTCTAATCCAGAGGAAAACGTGAGTGTGCTCAGAACAAAAGAACTGTGTTTCCTACACACAGAGACCATATCTAGTTCAACTCTGTTTCTGAAACTGATATAAACCACAGGTCCTCTAAAATCCAATGCATTTCAGTTAAGAATGAGAAACGTGTGAGCTTCGTGAACTATGTCACTTTGTTTGAGCTGAAAAGTGACTGCATTTATCTGAAACGATTTCTTTCTTATAGTAATACACAGAGCCTGGAATTTAACTCCGTTTCTGAAGGGTAACACACAGCACAGTTCTCATCCATGAAACACACTCTGCTTTAGAGCAAGAATCATGCTCTTCCTTTCTAGAATCTCTAATACAGAGGGAAACGTGAGTGTGCTCAGAACAAAAGAACACTGTTTCCTACACACACGGACCATATCTAGTTCAACTCTGTTTCTGACACTGAGAGAAACCTCAGGTCCTCTAACATCCAATGCTTTTCAGTTAAGAGCTAGAAACGTGTGAGCTTCGTGAACAATATAGCTTCCTTTGAGCTGAAATGTGACTGCTTTTACCTGAAACGATGTCTTGCTTATAGTAAGACACAGAGCCTGGCATTTAACTCCGTTACTGAACGGAAACACACAGCACACTTTTCATCCATGAAACACACTGTGCTTTAGAGGAAGAGAAGCTCGCTCTTGCTTTCTAGAGTCTCTAATCCAGAGGAAAACGTGAGTGTGCTCAGAACAAAAGAACTGTGTTTCCTACACACAGAGACCATATCTAGTTCAACTCTGTTTCTGAAACTGATATAAACCACAGGTCCTCTAAAATCCAATGCTTTTCAGTTAAGAGTGAGAAACGTGTGAGCTTCGTGAACTATGTAGCTTCCTTTGAGCTGAAAAGTGATTGCGTTTACCTGAAACGAAGTCTTGCTTGTAGGAAGACACAGAGCCTGGCATTTAACTCCGTTTCTGAAGGGAAACACACAGCACAGTTCTCATCCATGAAACACACTCTGCTTTAGAGCAATAAGCACGCTTTTGCTTTCCAGAGTCTCTAATACAGAGGGAAACATGAGCGTGCTCAGAACAAAAGAACTGTGTTTCCTACACACACGGACCATATCTACTTCGACTCTGTTTCTGAAACTGATACAAACAACAGGTCCTCTAACATGCAATGGTTTTCAGTTAAGAGTGAGAAACCTGTGAGCTTCATGAACAATGTAGCTTCTTTGAGCTGAAAAGTGACTGCACTTATCTGAAACGAAGTATTGTTTGTAGGAAGACACAGAGCCTGGCATTTAACTCCGTTTCTGAAGGGAAACACACAGCACAGTTCTCATCCATGAAACACACTCTGCTTTAGAGCAAGAATCATGCTCTTCCTTTCTAGAATCTCTAATACAGAGGGAAACGTGAGAGTGCTCAGAATAAAAGAACTGTGTTTCCTACACACACGGACCATATCTAGTTCAACTCTGTTTCTGAAACTGATACAAAGCACAAGTCCTCTAACATCCAATTCTCTTCTGTTAAGAGGGAGAAACATGTGAGCTTTGTGAACAATGTAGCTTCCTTTGAGCTGAAAAGTGACTGCATTTTCCTGAAACGAAGACTTGCTTGTAGGAAGACACAGAGCCTGGCATTTAACTCCGTTTCTGAAGGGAAACACACAGCACAGTTCTCATCCATGAAACACACTCTGCTTTAGAGCAATAAGCACGCTTTTGCTTTCCAGAGTCTCTAATACAGAGGGAAACATGAGTGTGCTCAGAACAAAAGAACTGTGTTTCCTACACACACGGACCATATCTACTTCGACTCTGTTTCTGAAACTGATACAAACAACAGGTCCTCTAACATGCAATGGTTTTCAGTTAAGAGTGAGAAACGTATGAGCTTCATGAACAATGTAGCTTCTTTGAGCTGTAAAGTGACTGCATTTATCTGAAACGAAGTATTGCTTGTAGGAAGACACAGAGCCTGGCATTTAACTCCGTTTCTGAACGGAAACACACAGCACAGTTCTCATCCATGAAACACACTCTGCTTTAGAGCAAGAATCATGCTCTTCCTTTCTAGAATCTCTAATACAGAGGGAAAGGTGAGAGTGCTCAGAATAAAAGAACTGTGTTTCCTACACACACGGACCATATCTAGTTCAACTCTGTTTCTGAAACTGATACAAAGCACAGGTCCTCTAACATCCAATTCTTTTCTGTTAAGAGGGAGAAACATGTGAGCTTTGTGAACAATGTAGCTTCCTTTGAGCTGAAAACTGACTGCATTTTCCTGAAACGAAGTCTTGCTTGTAGGAAGACACAGAGCCTGGCATTTAACTCCGTTTCTGAAGGGAAACACACAGCACAGTTCTCATCCATGAAACACACTCTGCGTTAGAGCAATAAGCACGCTCTTGCTTTCCAGAGTCTCTAATACAGAGAGAAACATGAGTGTGCTCAGAACAAAAAAAACTGTGTTTCCTACACACACGGACCATATCTACTTCGACTCTGTTTCTGAAACTGATACAAACAACAGGTCCTCTAACATGCAATGGTTTTCAGTTAAGAGTGAGAAACGTGTGAGCTTCATGAACAATGTAGCTTCTTTGAGCTGAAAAGTGACTGCATTTATCTGAAATGATTTCTTGCTTATACTAGACACAGAGCCTGGCATTTAACTCCGTTTCTGAACGGAAACACACAGCACAGATCTCACCCATGAAACACACTCTGCTTTAGAGCAAGAAGCACGCTCTTGCTTTCTAGAGTCTCTAATACAGAGGGAAACATGAGTGTGCTCAGAACAAAAGAACTGTGTTTCCTACACACACGGATCATATCTAATTCAACTCTGTTTCTGAAACTGATACAAACCAAAGGTCCTCTAACATGCAATGCTTTTCAGTTAAGAGGGAGAAACGTGTGAGCTTTGTGAACAATGTAGCTTACTTTGAGCTGAAAAATGACGGTGTTTACCTGAAACGAAGTCTTGCTTGTAGGAAGACACAGATCCTGGTATTTAACTCCGTTTCTGAAGGGAAACACACAGCACAGTTCTCATCCATGAAACACACTCAGCTTCAGAGCAAGAAGCACGCTCTTGCTTTCTAGAGTCTCTAATCCAGAGGAAAAGGTGAGTGTGCTCAGAACAAAAGAACTGTGTTTCCTACACACACAGATCATATCTAGTTCAACTCTGTTTCTGAAACTGATATAAACCAGAGGTCCTCTAAAATCCAATGCTTTTCAGTTTAGAGTGAGAAACGTGTGAGCTTCGTGAACTATGTAGCTTCCTTTGAGCTGAAAAGTGATTGCGTTTACCTGAAACGAAGTCTTGCTTGTAGGAAGACACAGAGCCTGGCATTTAACTCCGTTTCTGAAGGGAAACACACAGCACAGTTCTCATCCATGAAACACACTCTGCTTTAGAGCAATAAGCACGCTTTTGCTTTCCAGAGTCTCTAATACAGAGGGAAACATGAGTGTGCTCAGAACAAAAGAACTGTGTTTCCTACACACACGGACCATATCTACTTCGACTCTGTTTCTGAAACTGATACAAACAACAGGTCCTCTAACATGCAATGGTTTTCAGTTAAGAGTGAGAAACGTGTGAGCTTCATGAACAATGTAGCTTCTTTGAGCTGAAAAGTGACTGCATTTATCTGAAACGAAGTATTGCTTGTAGGAAGACACAGAGCCTGGCATTTAACTCCGTTTCTGAATGGAAACACACAGCACAGATCTCATCCATGAAACACACTCTGCTTTAGAGCAAGAATCATGCTCTTCCTTTCTAGAATCTCTAATACAGAGGGAAACGTGTGAGTGCTCAGAATAAAAGAACTGTGTTTCCTACACACACGGACCATATCTTGTTCAACTCTGTTTCTGAAACTGATACAAAGCACAGGTCCTCTAACATCCAATTGTTTTCTGTTAAGAGGGAGAAACATGTAAGCTTTGTGAACAATGTAGCTTCCTTTGAGCTGAAAAGTGACTGCATTTTCCGGAAATGAAGACTTGCTTGTAGGAAGACACAGAGCCTGGCATTTAACTCCGTTTCTGAAGGGAAACACACAGCACAGTTCTCATCCATGAAACACACTCTGCTTTAGAGCAATAAGCACGCTTTTGCTTTCCAGAGTCTCTAATACAGAGGGAAACATGAGTGTGCTCAGAACAAAAGAACTGTGTTTCCTACACACACGGACCATATCTACTTCGACTCTGTTTCTGAAACTGATACAAACAACAGGTCCTCTAACATGCAATGGTTTTCAGTTAAGAGTGAGAAACGTGTGAGCTTCATGAACAATGTAGCTTCTTTGAGCTGAAAAGTGACTGCATTTATCTGAAACGAAGTATTGCTTGTAGGAAGACACAGAGCCTGGCATTTAACTCCGTTTCTGAAGGGAAACACACAGCACAGTTCTCATCCATGAAACACACTCTGCTTTAGAGCAATAAGCACGCTTTTGCTTTCCAGAGTCTCTAATACAGAGGGAAACATGAGTGTGCTCAGAACAAAAGAACTGTGTTTCCTACACACACGGACCATATCTACTTCGACTCTGTTTCTGAAACTGATACAAACAACAGGTCCTCTAACATGCAATGGTTTTCAGTTAAGAGTGAGAAACGTGTGAGCTTCATGAACAATGTAGCTTCTTTGAGCTGAAAAGTGACTGCATTTATCTGAAACGAAGTATTGCTTGTAGGAAGACACAGAGCCTGGCATTTAACTCCGTTTCTGAATGGAAACACACAGCACAGATCTCATCCATGAAACACACTCTGCTTTAGAGCAAGAATCATGCTCTTCCTTTCTAGAATCTCTAATACAGAGGGAAACGTGTGAGTGCTCAGAATAAAAGAACTGTGTTTCCTACACACACGGACCATATCTTGTTCAACTCTGTTTCTGAAACTGATACAAAGCACAGGTCCTCTAACATCCAATTGTTTTCTGTTAAGAGGGAGAAACATGTGAGCTTTGTGAACAATGTAGCTTCCTTTGAGCTGAAAAGTGACTGCATTTTCCGGAAACGAAGACTTGCTTGTAGGAAGACACAGAGCCTGGCATTTAACTCCGTTTCTGAAGGGAAACACACAGCACAGTTCTCATCCATGAAACACACTCTGCTTTAGAGCAATAAGCACGCTTTTGCTTTCCAGAGTCTCTAATACAGAGGGAAACATGAGTGTGCTCAGAACAAAAGAACTGTGTTTCCTACACACACGGACCATATCTACTTCGACTCTGTTTCTGAAACTGATACAAACAACAGGTCCTCTAACATGCAATGGTTTTCAGTTAAGAGTGAGAAACGTGTGAGCTTCATGAACAATGTAGCTTCTTTGAGCTGAAAAGTGACTGCATTTATCTGAAACGAAGTATTGCTTGTAGGAAGACACAGAGCCTGGCATTTAACCCCGTTTCTGAAGGGAAACACACAGCACAGTTCTCATCCATGAAACACACTCTGCTTTAGAGCAATAAGCACGCTTTTGCTTTCCAGAGTCTCTAATACAGAGGGAAACATGAGTGTGCTCAGAACAAAAGAACTGTGTTTCCTACACACACGGACCATATCTACTTCGACTCTGTTTCTGAAACTGATACAAACAACAGGTCCTCTAACATGCAATGGTTTTCAGTTAAGAGTGAGAAACGTGTGAGCTTCATGAACAATGTAGCTTCTTTGAGCTGAAAAGTGACTGCATTTATCTGAAACGAAGTATTGCTTGTAGGAAGACACAGAGCCTGGCATTTAACTCCGTTTCTGAATGGAAACACACAGCACAGATCTCATCCATGAAACACACTCTGCTTTAGAGCAAGAATCATGCTCTTCCTTTCTAGAATCTCTAATACAGAGGGAAACGTGAGAGTGCTCAGAATAAAAGAACTGTGTTTCCTACACACACGGACCATATCTAGTTCAACTCTGTTTCTGAAACTGATACAAAGCACAGGTCCTCTAACATCCAATTCTTTTCTGTTAAGAGGGAGAAACATGTGAGCTTTGTGAACAATGTAGCTTCCTTTGAGCTGAAAACTGACTGCATTTTCCTGAAACGAAGTCTTGCTTGTAGGAAGACACAGAGCCTGGCATTTAACTCCGTTTCTGAAGGGAAACACACAGCACAGTTCTCATCCATGAAACACACTCTGCGTTAGAGCAATAAGCACGCTCTTGCTTTCCAGAGTCTCTAATACAGAGAGAAACATGAGTGTGCTCAGAACAAAAGAACTGTGTTTCCTACACACACGGACCATATCTACTTCGACTCTGTTTCTGAAACTGATACAAACAACAGGTCCTCTAACATGCAATGGTTTTCAGTTAAGAGTGAGAAACGTGTGAGCTTCATGAACAATGTAGCTTCTTTGAGCTGAAAAGTGACTGCATTTATCTGAAACGATTTCTTGCTTATAGTAGACACAGAGCCTGGCATTTAACTCCATTTCTGAACGGAAACACACAGCAAATATCTCACCCATGAAACACACTCTGCTTTAGAGCAAGAAGCACGCTCTTGCTTTCTAGAGTCTCTAATACAGAGGGAAACATGAGTGTGCTCAGAACAAAAGAACTGTGTTTCCTACACACATGGACCATATCTAATTCAACTCTGTTTCTGAAACTGATACAAACCACAGGTCCTCTAAAATCCAATGCTTTTCAGTTAAGAGGGAGAAACGTGTGAGCTTTGTGAACAATGTAGCTTACTTTGAGCTGAAAAATGACGGTGTTTACCTGAAACGAAGTCTTGCTTGTAGGAAGACACAGATCCTGGTATTTAACTCCGTTTCTGAAGGGAAACACACAGCACAGTTCTCATCCATGAAACACACTCTGCTTCAGAGCAAGAAGCACGCTCTTGCTTTCTAGAGTCTCTAATCCAGAGGAAAAGGTGAGTGTGCTCAGAAAAAAAGAACTGTGTTTCCTACACACACAGATCATATCTAGTTCAACTCTGTTTCTGAAACTGATATAAACCACAGGTCCTCTAAAATCCAATGCTTTTCAGTTAAGAGTGAGAAACGTGTGAGCTTCGTGAACTATGTAGCTTCCTTTGAGCTGCAAAGTGACTGTGTTTTCCTGAAACGAAGTCTTGCTTGTAGGAAGACACAGAGCCTGGCATTTAACTCCATTTCTGAAGGGAAACACACAGCACAGTTCTCATCCATGAAACACACTCTGCTTTAGTGCAAGAAGCAGTCTATTGCTTTCCAGAGTCTCTAATACAGAGGGAAACATGAGTGTGCTCAGAACAAAAGAACTGTGTTTCCTACACACACGGACCATATCTACTTCGACTCTGTTTCTGAAACTGATACAAAGCACAGGTCCTCTAAGATCCAAAGCTTTTCATTTAAGAGCGAGAAACGTGTGAGCTTTCTGAACAATGTAGCTTCATTTGAGCTTAAAAGTGACTGTGTTTACCTGAAACGAAGTCTTGCTTGTAGGAAGACACAGAGCCTGGCATTTAACTCCGTTTCTGAAGGGAAACACACAGCACAGTTCTCATCCATGAAATACACTCTGCTTTAGAGCAAGAGGCACGAACTTGCTTTCTAGAGTCTCTAATGCAGAGGGAAAAGTGAGTGTGCTCAGAAGAAAAGAACTGTGTTTCCTACACACACGGACCACATCTAGTTCAACTCTGTTTCTGAAACTGATACAAACTACAGGTCCTCTAACATCCAATGCTTTTCAGTTAAGTGCGAGACACGTGTGAGCTTCGTGAACAATGTAGCTTCATTTGAGCTGAAAAGTGACTGCATTTATCTGAAACGATGTCTTGCTTATAGTAAGACACAGAGCCTGGAATTTAACTCCGCTTCTGAAGGGAAACACACAGCACAGATCTCATCCATGAAACACACTCTGCTTTAGAGCAAGAAGCACGCTCTTGCTTTCTAGAGTCTCTAATCCAGAGGAAAACGTGAGTGTGCTCAGAACAAAAGAACTGTGTTTCCGACACACAGAGATCATATCTAGTTCAACTCTGTTTCTGAAACTGATATAAACCACAGGTCCTCTAAAATCCAATGCTTTTCAATTAAGAGTGAGAAACGTCTGAGCTTCGTGAACTATGTAGCTTTGTTTCAGCTGAAAAGTGACTGCATTTATCTGAAGCGATGTCTTTCTTATAGTAATACACAGAGCCTGGAATTTAACTCCGTTTCTGAACGGAAACACACAGCACACATCTCATCCATGAAACACACTCTGCTTTAGAGCAAGAAGCACGCTCTTGCTTTCTAGAGTCTATAATCCAGAGGAAAACGTGAGTGTGCTCAGAACAAAAGTACTGTGTTTCCTACACACAGAGACCATATCTAGTTCAACTCTGTTTCTGAAACTGATACAAAGCACAGGTCCTCTAACATCCAATTCTTTTCTGTTAAGAGGGAGAAACATGTGAGCTTTGTGAACAATGTAGCTTCCTTTGAGCTGAAAAGTGACTGCTTTTACCTGAAAGGAAGTCTTGCTTGTAGGAAGACACAGAGCCTGGCATTTAACTCTGTTTCTGAAGGGAAACACACAGCATACTTCTCATCCATGAAACACACTGTGCTTTAGAGCAAGAGAAGCTCGCTCTTGTTTTCTAGAGTCTCTAATACAGAGGCAAACGTGAGTGTGCTCAGAACAAAAGAACAGTGTTTCCTACACACGGACCATATCTAGTTCAACTCTGTTTCTGAAACTGAGAGAAACCACAGGTCCTCTAAAATCCAATGCTTTTCAGTTAAGAGTGAGAAACGTGTGAGCTTCATGAACTATTTAGCTTCCTTTGAGCTGAAAAGTGATTGCGTTTACCTGAAACGAAGTCTTGCTTGTAGGAAGACACAGAGCCTGGCATTTAACTCCGTTTCTGAAGGGAAACACACAGCACAGTTCTCATCCATGAAACACACTCTGCTTTAGAGCAAGAAGCACGCTTTTGCTTTCCAGAGTCTCTAATACAGAGGGAAACATGAGTGTGCTCAGAACAAAAGAACTGTGTTTCCTACACACACGGACCATATCTACTTCGACTCTGTTTCTGAAACTGATACAAACAACAGGTCCTCTAACATGCAATGGTTTTCAGTTAAGAGTGAGAAACCTGTGAGCTTCATGAACAATGTAGCTTCTTTGAGCTGAAAAGTGACTGCATTTATCTGAAACGAAGTATTGCTTATAGTAGACACAGATCCTGGTATTTAACTCCGTTTCTGAAGGGAAACACACAGCACAGTTCTCATCCATGAAACACACTCTGCTTCGAGCAAGAAGCACGCTCTTGCTTTCTAGAGTCTCTAATCCAGAGGAAAAGGTGAGTGTGCTCAGAACAAAAGAACTGTGTTTCCTACACACACAGATCATATCTAGTTCAACTCTGTTTCTGAAACTGATATAAACCACAGGTCCTCTAAAATCCAATGCTTTTCAGTTAAGAGTGAGAAACGTGTGAGCTTCGTGAACTATGTAGCTTCCTTTGAGCTGCACAGTGACTGTGTTTTCCTGAAACTAGTCTTGCATGTAGGAAGACACAGAGCCTGGCATTTAACTCCATTTCTGAAGGGAAACACACAGCACAGTTCTCATCCATGAAACACACTCTGCTTTAGAGCAAGAAGCAGTCTATTGCTTTCCAGAGTCTCTAATACAGAGGGAAACATGAGTGTGCTCAGAACAAAAAAACTGTGTTTCCTACACACATGGACCATATCTACTTCGACTCTGTTTCTGAAACTGATACAAACCACAGGTCCTCTAACATCCAATGCTTTTCAGTTAAGTGCGAGACACGTGTGAGCTTCGTGAACAATGTAGCTTCATTTGAGCTGAAAAGTGACTGCATTTATCTGAAACGATGTCTTGCTTATAGTAAGACACAGAGCCTGGAATTTAACTCCGCTTCTGAAGGGAAACACACAGCACAGATCTCATCCATGAAACACACTCTGCTTTAGAGCAAGAAGCACGCTCTTGCTTTCTAGAGTCTCTAATCCAGAGGAAAACGTGAGTGTGCTCAGAACAAAAGAACTGTGTTTCCTACACACAGAGACCATATCTAGTTCAACTCTGTTTCTGAAACTGATATAAACCACAGGTCCTCTAAAATCCAATGCTTTTCAATTAAGAGTGAGAAACGTCTGAGCTTCGTGAACTATGTAGCTTTGTTTCAGCTGAAAAGTGACTGCATTTATCTGAAACGATGTCTTTCTTATAGTAATACACAGAGCCTGGAATTTAACTCCATTTCTGAACGGAAACACACAGCACAGATCTCATCCATGAAACACACTCTGCTTTAGAGTAAGAAGCACGCTCTTGCTTTCTAGAGTCTCTAATCCAGAGGAAAACGTGAGTGTGCTCAGAACAAAAGAACTGTGTTTCCTACACACAGAGACCATATCTAGTTCAACTCTGTTTCTGAAACTGATACAAAGCACAGGTCCTCTAACATCCAATTCTTTTCTGTTAAGAGGGAGAAACATGTGAGCTTTGTGAACAATGTAGCTTCCTTTGAGCTGAAAAGTGACTGCTTTTACCTGAAAGGAAATCTTGCTTGTAGGAAGACACACAGCCTGGCATTTAACTCTGTTTCTGAGGGGAAACACACAGCATAGTTCTCATCCATGAAACACCGTGCTTTAGAGCAAGAAGCACGCTCTTGCTTTCTAGAGTCTCTAATACAGAGGGAAACATGAGTGTGCTCAGAACAAAAGAACTGTGTTTCCTACACACACGGACCATATCTAATTCAACTCTGTTTCTGAAATTGATACAAACCACAGGTCCTCTAACATGCAATGCTTTTCAGTTATGAGCGAGAAACGTGTGAGATTTGTGAACAATGTAGCTTACTTTGAGCGGAAAAATGACGGTGTTTACCTGAAACGAAGTCTTGCTTGAAGGAAGACACAGAACCTGGCATTTAACTCCGTTTCTGAAGGGAAACACACAGCACAGTTCTCATCCATGAAACACACTCAGCTTTAGAGCAAGAAGCACGCTCTTGCTTTCTAGAGTCTCTAATCCAGAGGGAAATGTGAGTGTGCTCAGAAAAAATGAACAGTGTTTCCTACACACACGGACCATATCTAGTTCAACTCTGTTTCTGAAACTGATACAAACCACAGGTCCTCTAAAATCCAATGCTTTTCAGTTAAGAGGGAGAAACGTGTGAGCTTTGTGTAAAATGTAGCTTCGTTTGAGCTGAAAAGTGACTGCATTTATCTGAAACGATGTCTTGCTTGTAGGAAGACACAGAGCCTGGCATTTAAATCCCTTTCTGAAGGAAACACACAGAACAGATCTCATCCATGAAACACACTCTGCTTTAGAGCAAGAAGCACGCTCTTGCTTTCTAGAGTCTCTAATCCAGAGGAAAATGTGAGTGTTCTCAGAACAAAAGAACAGTGTTTCCTACACACAGAGACCATATCTAGTTCAACTCTGTTTCTGAAACTGATATAAACCACAGGTCCTCTAAAATCCAAATGCTTTTCAGTTAAGAGTGAGAAACGTGTGAGCTTCGTGAACTATGTAGCTTTGTTTGAGCTGAAAAGTGACTGCTTTTATCTGAAACGATGTCTTTCTTATAGTAATACACAGAGCCTGGAATTTAACTCCGTTTCTGAACGGAAACACACAGCACAGATCTCATCCATGAAACACACTCTGCTTTAGAGCAAGAAGCACGCTCTTGCTTTCTAGAGTCTCTAATACAGAGGGAAACGTGAGCGTGCTCAGAACAAAAGAACTGTGTTTCCTACACACACGGACCATATCTAGGTCAACTCTGTTTCTGAAAATGATACAAACCACAGCTCCTCTAAAATCCAATGCTTTTCAGTTAAGAGCGAGAAACGTGTGAGCTTCATGAACAATGTAGCTTCCTTTGAGCTGAAATGTGACTGCATTTATCTGAAAAGATGTCTTGCTTATAGTAAGACACAGAGCCTGGCATTTAACACCGTTTCTGAACGGAAACACACAGCACAGATCTCATCCATGAAACACACTCTGCTTTAGGGCAAGAAGCACACTCTTGCTTTCTAGAGTCTCTAATACAGAGGGAAAGGTGAGTGTGCTCAGAACAAAAGAATTGTGTTTCCTATACACACGGACCATATTTAGTTCAACTCTGTTTCTGAAATTGATACAAAGCAAAGGTCCTCTTACATCCAATTCTTTTCAGTTATGTGCGAGACACATGTGAGCTTAGTGAACAATGTAGCTTCATTTGAGCTGAAAAGAGACTGCGTTTACTTGAAACGAAGTCTTGCTTATAGTAAGACACAGAGCCTGGCATTTAACTCCGTTTCTGAACGGAAACACACAGCACAGATCTCATCCATGAAACACACTCTGCTTTAGAGCAAGAAGCACGCTTTGCTTTCTAGAGTCTCTAATACAGAGTGAAATGTGAGTGTGCTCAGAACAAAAGAACTGTGTTTCCTACACACACGGACCATATCTAGGTCAACTCTGTTTCTGAAACTGATATAAACCACAGGTCCTCTAACATGCAATGCTTTTCAGTTATGAGCGAGAAACGTGTGAGCTTTGTGAACAATGTAGCTTACTTTCAGCTGAAAAGTGACTGTGTTTACCTGAAAGGAAGTCTTGCTTGTAGGAAGACACAGAGCCTGGCATTTAACTCCGTTTCTGAAGGGAAACACACAGCACAGTTCTCATCCATGAAACACACTCTGCTTTAGAGCAAGAGGCACGCTCTTGCGTTCTAGAGTCTCTAATCCAGAGGAAACCTGAGTGTGCTCAGAACAAAAGAACTGTGTTTCCTACACACACAGACCATATCTAGTTCAACTCTGTTTCTGAAACTGATACAAACCACAGGTCCTCTAACATCCAATGCTTTTCAATTAAGAGCAAGAAACGTGTGAGCTTCGTGAACAATGTAGCTTCCTTTGAGCTGAAATGTGACTGCGTTTACCTGAAACGAAGTCTTGCTTGTAGGAAGACACAGAGCCTGGCATTTAACTCCGTTTCTGAAGGGAAACACACAGCACAGTTCTCATCCATGAAACACACTCTGCTTTAGAGCAATAAGCACGCTTTTGCTTTCCAGAGTCTCTAATACAGAGGGAAACATGAGTGTGCTCAGAACAAAAGAACTGTGTTTCCTACACACACGGACCATATCTACTTCGACTCTGTTTCTGAAACTGATACAAACAACAGGTCCTCTAACATGCAATGGTTTTCAGTTAAGAGTGAGAAACCTGTGAGCTTCATGAACAATGTAGCTTCTTTGAGCTGAAAAGTGACTGCATTTATCTGAAACGAAGTATTGCTTATAGTAGACACAGATCCTGGTATTTAACTCCGTTTCTGAAGGGAAACACACAGCACAGTTCTCATCCATGAAACACACTCTGCTTCGAGCAAGAAGCACGCTCTTGCTTTCTAGAGTCTCTAATCCAGAGGAAAAGGTGAGTGTGCTCAGAACAAAAGAACTGTGTTTCCTACACACACAGATCATATCTAGTTCAACTCTGTTTCTGAAACTGATATAAACCACAGGTCCTCTAAAATCCAATGCTTTTCAGTTAAGAGTGAGAAACGTGTGAGCTTCGTGAACTATGTAGCTTCCTTTGAGCTGCACAGTGACTGTGTTTTCCTGAAACTAGTCTTGCTTGTAGGAAGACACAGAGCCTGGCATTTAACTCCATTTCTGAAGGGAAACACACAGCACAGTTCTCATCCATGAAACACACTCTGCTTTAGAGCAAGAAGCAGTCTATTGCTTTCCAGAGTCTCTAATACAGAGGGAAACATGAGTGTGCTCAGAACAAAAAAACTGTGTTTCCTACACACATGGACCATATCTACTTCGACTCTGTTTCTGAAACTGATACAAACCACAGGTCCTCTAACATCCAATGCTTTTCAGTTAAGTGCGAGACACGTGTGAGCTTCGTGAACAATGTAGCTTCATTTGAGCTGAAAAGTGACTGCATTTATCTGAAACGATGTCTTGCTTATAGTAAGACACAGAGCCTGGAATTTAACTCCGCTTCTGAAGGGAAACACACAGCACAGATCTCATCCATGAAACACACTCTGCTTTAGAGCAAGAAGCAGGCTCTTGCTTTCTAGAGACTCTAATCCAGAGGAAAACGTGAGTGTGCTCAGAACAAAAGAACTGTGTTTCCTACACACAGAGACCATATCTAGTTCAACTCTGTTTCTGAAACTGATATAAACCACAGGTCCTCTAAAATCCAATGCTTTTCAATTAAGAGTGAGAAACGTCTGAGCTTCGTGAACTATGTAGCTTTGTTTCAGCTGAAAAGTGACTGCATTTATCTGAAACGATGTCTTTCTTATAGTAATACACAGAGCCTGGAATTTAACTCCATTTCTGAACGGAAACACACAGCACAGATCTCATCCATGAAACACACTCTGCTTTAGAGTAAGAAGCACGCTCTTGCTTTCTAGAGTCTCTAATCCAGAGGAAAACGTGAGTGTGCTCAGAACAAAAGAACTGTGTTTCCTACACACAGAGACCATATCTAGTTCAACTCTGTTTCTGAAACTGATACAAAGCACAGGTCCTCTAACATCCAATTCTTTTCTGTTAAGAGGGAGAAACATGTGAGCTTTGTGAACAATGTAGCTTCCTTTGAGCTGAAAAGTGACTGCTTTTACCTGAAAGGAAATCTTGCTTGTAGGAAGACACACAGCCTGGCATTTAACTCCGTTTCTGAGGGGAAACACACAGCATAGTTCTCATCCATGAAACACCGTTCTTTAGAGCAAGAAGCACGCTCTTGCTTTCTAGAGTCTCTAATACAGAGGGAAACATGAGTGTGCTCAGAACAAAAGAACTGTGTTTCCTACACACACGGACCATATCTAATTCAACTCTGTTTCTGAAATTGATACAAACCACAGGTCCTCTAACATGCAATGCTTTTCAGTTATGAGCGAGAAACGTGTGAGATTTGTGAACAATGTAGCTTACTTTGAGCGGAAAAATGACGGTGTTTACCTGAAACGAAGTCTTGCTTGAAGGAAGACACAGAACCTGGCATTTAACTCCGTTTCTGAAGGGAAACACACAGCACAGTTCTCATCCA
This sequence comes from Onychomys leucogaster, assembly GCA_949786385.1. NCBI lineage: Eukaryota > Metazoa > Chordata > Mammalia > Rodentia > Cricetidae > Onychomys > Onychomys leucogaster. The sequence continues at coordinate 174,102 of CATKUP010000461.1, forward strand.
TGAAACACACTCAGCTTTAGAGCAAGAAGCACGCTCTT